>JAJAGP010006498.1:0-21075 GCA_025084515.1 Ancistrus triradiatus | reverse complement strand
AGACCCAGCCACGTTCCATCTTCAATGCTCTCACTGATGGAAGGAGGTTTTGGCTTAAAATCTCACGATACATGGCCTCGTTCATTCTTCCCTTAACACGGATCAGTCGTCCTGTCCCCTCTGCAGAAAAACAGCCCCAAAGCATGATGTTTCCACCCCCATGCTTCACAGTAGGTATGGTGTTCTTGGGATGCGACTCAGCATTCTTCTTCCTCCAAACACGACAAGTTGAGTTTTTCCCAAAAAGTTCTATTTTGGTTTCATCTGACCACATGATATTCTCCCAATCCTCTTCTGGATCATCCATATGCTCTCTGGCAAACTTCTGATGGGCCTGGACATGTACTGGCTTAAGCAGGGGGGCACGCCTGGCACTGCACAATCTGAGTCCCTCGCGGCGTAGTGTGTTACTGATGGTAGCCTTTGTTACTTTGGTCCTAGCTCTCTGCAGGTTATTCATCGGGTCCCTCCGTGTAGTTCTGGGATTTTTGATCATTTTGACCCCACGGGATGAGATCTTCCTTGGGGCCCCAGATAGAAGGAGATTTCCAATGGTCTTGTATGTCTTCCATTTTCTTACAATTGCTCCCACCACCACACCAACCTGCTTCCCTATTGTAGATTCACTCTTCCCAGCCTGGTGCAGGTCTACAATTTTCTTCCTGGTGTCCTTCGACAGCTCTTTGGTCTTGGCCATGGTTGAGTGTGTGAGTTTGGAGTCTGACTGTTTGAGGCTGTGGACAGGTGTCTTCTATACAGATAACGAGGTCAAAGAGGTGCCATTAATACAGATCACGAGTGGAGGACAGAAGAGCTTCTTAAAGAAGAAGTTACAGGTCTGTGAGAGCCAGAAATCCTGCTTGTTTCTGGGTGACCAAATACTTATTTTCCACCTTGATTTACAATTAAATTCTTTAAAAATCCTACAATGTGATTTTCTGGATTGTTTTTCCTCATTTTGTCTCTCATAGTTGAAGTGTACCTATGATGAAAATTACAGACCTCATCTTTCTAAGTAGGAGAACTTGCACAATCAGTGGCTGACTAAATACTTTTTTGCCCCATTGTACATTATCTCATATTCCGGCCAAGCTGGACTCCGCTACAGCACCCTATAGGAGAAGCTACTTCATTGATTAATCCTGTTAATTCCCACAGTGCACAGGTAGAAAGTAACCCTAGCCCTATACACTGTACAGTCCATCGTTAGTCCACTTTGAGTGTCTCCCAAATCAGACACCCTATTCACTATATAGTCCATCATCCAATCACTGTGGATGTGTCCCAAATCATACACTATACTAACTATATGGTCCATAATTAGTCCAGTGTTGAACAATGGACATGTCCCAAACCAAACACCCTACTCCCTACAATGTCCAGTATGCAACTACTATGGACATGTCCCAAACCATGCACCCTACTCACTATATAGTATATCATAAGTTCAATGTGAAACAGGGGATGTGTTCCAAATCATACACTCTACTCACTATATAGTCCATCATTTGTTCACTGTGGAAAAATTGATGTGTCTGAGACCCACATGCCCTCCTCACTAAAAAGCCAATCCTTAGTCCACTGTCGAACAGCGGACATGTAACAAACTACCCACTCTACTCACTGCAGTCCATCATCCAACCACTGTGGACGTGTCCCAAATCATACACCCTATTCACCATGTAGTCCATTATCCAACTACTCTAGACATGTCCCAAACCATACACCCTACTCACTATATAGTCCATCTTTAGTCTCCTGTTCAACAGTGGACATGTTCCAAACCATACACCCTACTTACTATATAGTCCATAATTAGTCCATTGTGGAACAATGGGCATGTCAAATATTATACACCCTACTCACTGTATAGTCCATCATTAGTCCCTGGAGAACATTGGATGTGTCCCAAATCATATATCTTACTCACTATATAGTCCATCATTAGTCTATTGGGGAGCAGTGGACGTGTCCCAAAGCATACGCCCTACTCACTATATAGTCCATCATTAGTCCACTGTGGAAGATAACTAACATCAGCTCTAACCAAGGACTGGGTTGCAGTTAGCTTTGGCTAGCCTTAACTACAGTAATGTCAAATCAGTGTGGCTGTCTTTAGGCTGTTAGCAGAGGCCTCATTTCCTTTTCCGCTGTAAATACGCACCCATTAACGTCAGAGCGATCTGTTGCTGCTGCAGTTTTAACGTTTGAACAAATCTGAGGCACGATAAGGAAATGCGCTAACGCTTGCTCTTCCTACCTCGTCTTTATTAAAAGCAAGCCCAGGAGAGGTCTTTGCTAACGCTAACACCGTGGTAACATAAAGGTGTCACTTCTGGGCCGTTAGCCGAAATGGATCGGGCCGCTGTGAAATCCACGGCTTTAGTGCCTCAAAACGGTTGTGTGTTTTGTCAAAGTTGCGCGAGGGGAGCAGCCGAGAGCGCTAAAGCTGAAGACGAATAATAATTCAGGCCACATCGTGAGGGTAAACTAGTGAGTGGGGCTTCTGACGACTGAAAAGATGAATTATTTGGCACGCCATCTCTTTGTTCTTCAAAAAAAAAGCAGCACGCTAGGGCTAATTGCGGCAAGTGCTACAAGGCCGAAATGAATCCGTGGTGGGAGTTTTAGCGCCAGCGCCGCTGATTAGCCAAGAGTTGTGCGCGCTCGGGCGAGAATGCTGACACATAAACCTGTTTTATTAGCCTAAAATCACACAATCTGGCGGCGCCTCCCTCGGCCCCCGCGCCGCATTACGACGCTAGCCGTGTTTTCGCTCTCGCACGCTCGTTTAAAAGCTGCCGATACGCTTAGATTATTTTTGCCGTGATTCCGAACTTCACCTGCGAGAGAGCGGAGTAAACAAGTCACTTATCAGTGGCAGAAATAATGTTCCCGCCAGCTGCAACACACGCACACACGCACACACACACGCACGCACACACACACACACACACAGCTGTTAATGCGATGCAATTAGCACTTCAACACTTTTGAAAATCCCCTTGATGGAAATAAATTAAACATCACAATTACCGCCGGCGGTCCAATGTGGGCGTTGGAGGTCATGCTGCGGGATGCTGTCCCGAATCCATCATCGCCCCACGGTGGGCGTGTCCCAAACTACACACCCCAATTACTAAAAAGGACATTGTCACACACCCTGTTCATCATATAGCCAATCATCGATTCAATGTGGGTGTGTCCTAAATCACACCTTATTTACTATAAAGGTCACAACATAAGACATTGTGGGTGTGAACCAAGTTACAGATCCTATCTTTATAAAGCCCAGCATCAGTCTTCTGAGGCCGTGTCCCAAATCACATTTTATTTACTATATAGGTCACACTATAAGACACTGTGGCTGTGTCCCAAATCACATCTTATTTTCTTTATAGATCACATTGTGGGTGTGTCCCAAGCCACATACTCTATTCATGATATAGTCCGTCATCAGTCTTCTGAGGCCGTCTCCCAAATTACATCTTATTTAATATATAGATCTCCATATTAGACACCGTGGGTGTGTCCCTAACCACACACACATTCACTATATAGACCAGCATCAGTCAACTGTGGGCATGTCCAAAATCAAATCTTAATTCCTAGATAAGTTACACTATAAGTCATTGTGGATGTGTCCCAAATCACATCTTTTTTACAATAAAAGTCACACTATAAGACATTATAGGCGTGTCTCAAATCAGACACCCTATTCATCGTATAGTCAATCATTAGTCCACTGTGGATGTGTCCCAAATCACATCTTATTTACTATATATAGAGTCACAATATAAGACATTCTGGGCGTGTCCCAATCCACAAACCCTATTTACTACACCATTTTATCAGCACCACTTCCCACAGAGCTGTGCTTTGTATTTCTATGATTGCGGAATGTAGTCCATCTGTTGTTCCGCCGTTTCTGAGCCAATCTTGCCAGAGCAACACACACTAAAACTCCACTGCCATGTCATTACTGGAGGCCCTGCAAGGTCCAAGCACCCAGAACAACAGATGGACTATGTGTAATTAAAGAACTACAGTGTCCATGTACCAGGTGAGAGGAGCTGACAAAATAGAACAAACAAGTCTGTTATTGTGTGAGGAAACATGTAACCCAGTTCTATTTATAGCTCTGTGAGTGTGTGTGTTCCCGTGTGTGTAAATGACTGTGTGAGTCATCAGGTTCATACACACACATCTGTACTCTATGTACATTCCATTTTCTCTTACCTCACTTCCTGCCTCACACACACATACGCGATCTGTGCTCCACTGCATCACAAGCAGCCCTATTAGTAATCCATCATCTGTTCCAACAGTGTGTCAGCCAGAGAGAGAGAGAGAATGAAATGAACAGGAAACCCACACATTCAAATCTGCACATGTACTGATACAGCAAAATAGGTCCAGAACACCCTGGTAAAGCACCAAAGTGGGTCCAAAACTTTCCATATCCTGGAGTTTTGGGTGATTGGTTTGGGTGTCTCCCAAATCAAACACCCTATTCACTATATAGTCCATCATCCAACTATTGTGGATGTGTCCCGAATCATACACCATACTAAATATATATATATATATGGTCCATATTTAGTCCACTGTTGAACAATGGACATGTCCCAAACCATACACCCTACTCACTACAAAGTCCAGTATGCAACTACTATGGACATGTCCCAAACCATGCACCCTACTCACTATATAGTCCATCATTTGTTCACTGTGGAAAAATGGATGTGTCTGAGATCACATACCCTCCTCACTAAAAAGACCATCCTTAGTCCACTGTTGAACAGTGGACATGTAACAAACTACACACTCTACTCACTGCAGTCCATCATCCAACCACTGTGGACGTGTCCCAAATCATACACCCTATTCACCATGTAGTCCATTATCCAACTACTCTGGACATGTCCCAAACCATACACCCTACTCACTATATAGTCCATCTTTAGTCTCCTGTTCAACAGTGGACATGTTCCAAACCAAACACCCTACTCACTATGTAGTACATAATTAGTCCATTGTGGAACAATGGGCATGTCCCATATTATACACCCTACTCACTGTATAGTCCATCATCCATCCACTGTGGATGCTTCCCAAACCACACACTGTTCTTACTACAAAGACAATCATCCAGTCATACACCCTATTCACTATATAATCCATCATCCAACCACTGTGGAACAATGGATGTGTCCCCAAACCACACACCCTACTTACTATATAGTCCATCATTAGTCCCTGCAGAACAATGGATGTGTCCCAAATCGTATATCCTACTCACTATATAGTCCATCATTAGTCTATTGGGGAACAGTGGACGTGTCCCACATCACATGCCCTACTCACTATATAGTCCATCATCCATTTGGTTAGTCCACTGTGGAAGATAATTAACAACAGCTGAGGCCACTGACCCAACCCTAACCCAACTCTAATGCTCTCTTGGTTGAAAACTGTCCATACCCTGGTTGGATAACAAAGTGAGTCCAGAACTCTCCTTGTTAAGGTACCAAAGTGGGTCCCAAACTCTCCATATCCTGGTTGGAAAACAAAGTGGGTCAAAAACACTCCATTCCCTGGTTATAAACCAAAATTGGTCCAAAACTGTCCATACCCTGGTTGGATAACAAAGTGAGTCCAGAACTCTCCTTGGTCAGGTACCAAAGTGGGTCCCAAACTCTCCATTCCCTGATTAGATACCAAAATGGGTCCAGAACTGTCCATACTCTGATTAGGTACCAAAGTGGGTCTTGAACTCTCCTTTGTCCAGTACCAAACTGGGTCTAGAACAGTCTGTACACTTGTGAAGTAGTGAGGTGGATCCAGACTTTTCTGGACAGTGATCAAATACTTACTCTGGCCAAGTTTTAAAGTGGGCTCAAAACTGTCCAAGAATGAGTCGACCACCAACATGGGTCCAGTGCTGTTTGTACCTGCTTGAGTATCTAGTTGTGTACCAAAGTGGGTCCACAACTCTCCATACCCTGGTCAAGCACCAAAGTGGTTCCAGAGCTGTTTGTACCTGGTTGAGTACCAAAGTGTCCATAACTCTCCCTGGTCCATAACTCTCCCTGGTTGGATACCATGGTGGGTCCAGAACTGTTTGTATCTGGATGAGAACAGAAGTTGATCCAGACCTGTTCATGCCTTAGTCGAGCACCAAAGTGGGCCCACAACTGTCCATACCAGGGTCCAGTACCGAAACGGGTCCAGATCATTCGGTATAATATTCAAGTTCCAAAGGGGATAAAGTGTTGTTTGAACCTGGTTGAGTAGTAAAGCAGTACTGGAATCAGTCCAGCCCAGTCTGTTCAAAGGTCATGTTATAAAGTGGGACCAGAAGTGTCCATGCCCAGATCATTGTGTACGGTTTGGCCTAAGGTTGGCTTCAGAGAATTTCAGAGAAATGCGAGTAGTCCCACTAGATGGCAGACTTGAGTGGTGTATCTATAGTGGTGTACATCTCCAGCTTTCTTTCTCTCTTCGTTTTGTGTGTGTGTGTGTGTGTGTGTGTGTGTGTGTGAGAGAGAGAGAGAGAGAAATAGAGCATCATTCACTCTCTCTCTCACAGCAGGTCTTTTACACTGTGTAACAGCGATCTCTGTGTGTGTGTTGGCCATGTGTGTGTTCTGCTTTCCTCTCTACCTGAGAAACTGAGGCTGAAACGCAGCTGGAAAATCGTTTTGGAATAATGAATGCGCCGTCCCACTTAGCCCCGCCCCTTCGTTTGCATATTCAATCTGGACTATGACGGGACTATGTTTACATGTGTGTGTATATATAAATCTATATAAAAATGTAGACGATAGGCCCCGCCCACTGTCCGTACACGATGTTAGCCCCGCCCATTAACCGTTACTGACGCTCTTTCTATTGTAAGCGCTCGGCGTAAAACCTGTTTTATTTGTCGTCACGGCTGAGTCTCCCATAAACCGCGCAGTACGCGGGGAGCTAATTAAAGAGCGCTAATTGCACGTTCTGCTTTTCCAAGTCCTTCTGGAAAGGGTTTCGAGGCGGCTAAAATGAGGAAAACGCTAACGATTTGACGTCGAAGTAGAACAGGTCCAAACGTGCGCGCACACGCACAAAAACGTGCACACACCTCCCACTGCCCAGCGGGAGGTCCAAAATGTGCTGCTTGCTAACAGAATAAATAAACAAACCACACACACACACACATTTCTAGTTCAAGTTTCCTAAATGATTAGCTAACACACATTTCACTGCAAAATGATTCAGAAACTTCTACTAACACTACAATAACCACACCTGACCTACATGTCCCTACCTCACTTCGTCATTAGCGCCATTAGCTCTGCTGTTAGCGTGCTAAGGCTAAAGATCACTAAGGAGGGAGCGGCGTCCCAAACGAAGCCTTACTGATTAGCCGGAAGGGTGAGGAGTGCAGATGAAGCCTGATGCTAATGGAAGGGTTAATGATACTCTGGCTCATCACTTCCTGCCTTCAGCACTTACATCCCGACTTACTCCCATATATGGGCAAAAATAGACACAGTGGAGTCTCATAGTGCGAATGACTATATCAAGCACAACACACTATACCCAAGCACACTATACACACCTACACTACAACAACACAACACAATATACACAGGTACACTGCACACACCTACACTACAACAATACAATATACACAACACAATACACACCTACTCTAAACACAACACAATATACACAACTACACTGCATACAAATACAATACATACAACTAAACTACACATACGTACACTACACACAACACAATATATACAGCTTCACTACACATGACACAATATACACAACTACAGTACAAACACAGCTACACTATACACATTGTTGTGAGTGTTATTGTTCTCTACAGGTGTTGTGTAGTTGTGTCTGAAGAGTGGTTGTGGATATTGTATTGTATATGTATAGTGGGTTGTGTGTGTAGTATAGTGTTTTGAAGAGTGGTTGTGTATATTGTGATGTGTACATATAGTGGGTTGTGTGTGAGCAGTGGTTGTGTATATAGTGTTGTGTGTATTGTAGGTATGTTTAGTGTAGGTGTGTGAAGTGTAGTTGTGTGTGTAGTGTAGTTGTATATATTTGTGTGTATAATATAGGTGTATTTATTGCAGTTGTGTATGTAGTGTGTGTAATGTAGTTGTATATATTTCGTTGTGAGTAGTGTAGGTGTGTGTAGTGTAGCTGTGTATATTCTGTTGTGTGTAGCATAGGTGTATGCAGTGCAGTTGTATGTAGTGTTGCGTATAGTGTATGTTGTGTATATAGTGCTGTGAGTAGTGTAGGTGTGTGTAGTGTAGTTGTGTATATAGTGCTGTGAGTAGTGTAGGTGTATGTAGTGCAGTTGTGTATATTGTGTTGTGTGTTGTGTATATTGTGTTCTTTGTAGTGTAGGTGTGTGTAGTTTAGTTGTGTATATAGTGTTGTGTGTAGTGTAGGTGTGTGCAGTGTAGGTGTGTGTTGTGTAGCTGTGCATATTGTTGTTATTGAGTGGTTGTGTATATTGTGTTGTGTACATATAGTGGGTTGTGTGTGAGGAGTGGTTGTGTATATTGAGTTGTGTATGTACAGTGGGTTGTGTGTTGTGTCGGTGTGTGTAGTGTAGTTTTGTATATAGTGTTGTGTGTAGTGTATATATGTTTAGTGTAGGTGTGCGTAGTGTAGTTGTGTGTGTGTAGTGTAGTTGTATATATGGTGTGTAGCATAGGTGTATGTATTGCAGTTGTGTATGTAGTGTTGTGAGTTGTGTAGTTGTATATATTTCATTGTGAGTAGCGTAGGTGTGTATACAGTGTTGTGAGTAGTGTAGGTGTGTGTAGTAAAGATGTGTACGTTGTGATTTGTGTAGTGTAGGTGTGTGTAGTGTAGTTGTGTATGTAGTGTTGTGAGTAGTGTAGTAGTGTGTAATGTAGCTGTATATGTTCCGTTGTGAGTAGTGTAGGTGCATGTATTGCAGTTGTGTATATTTTGTGTTGTGTTGTGTAGTTGTGTACATTGTGTTGTTTGTAGTGTAGGTATGTGTAGTTTAGTTGTGTATATCGTGCTGTGTGTAGTGTAGGTGTCAAGTCAAGTCAGATTTATTTATATAGCACTTTTTACAATGGAGCATTGTCGCAAAGCAACTTTACAATTTTAGATTATCTCCTAAAATCTAGGTCCAATCTCAAATTGAGCAAGCCTAGGGCAACAGTGGCAAGGAAAAACTCCCTGAGTGTTATAGGAAGAAACCTTAGGAGGACCAAGACTCAAAAAGGGACCCAACCTCCTTGGGCGGCGTAGATGATAAATCGAAGAACAAAACGAATAAGTCATGGAGTCATAGTTCGAATAAAATGTAAAATATGCACATCGGCATTAAGTGGTCCGATACACAGAGTCACTCCAGGATCCTGAGTCTAAGCAGGAAAGTCATTGGCGGAAATTCATCCCCAGATAACTGGAGGAAGGAGAGAGTTACTGCCCTCTGGTGGCCCGGGTATGGTGAGACTGGAGCTGATGACGGAAGGAGCTTGAGTGAAGCTGCAGCGGATGAACATCATGTGTGGGGCTGGAACTGGTACTGGAACACAGCTCTGAGAGAAAACAGAAAATGTAATTAGTTATTGATTAAGAGCACAGTGTCTATTAACAATCACTGATGCCTTGTTGTAGCATGAGACCCCCGGCAGCATCAGCTATAGCAGCATAGCTAGAGAGGAGAACTGGTAGGAAACACAGCCAAGAGGGATCACATGAACATTGGCAACCCCCATGGGAGCAGAAACAGCAACCAACGTCTCTGATCACATAGACCCTTTGACTATGACCCCCCAGCTCTGCCCGTGTTCTAAGGCAAGGATGCACGAGTCAAGCAAGAGGACCGAAGCCCAGTTCAAGCCGACCGCCCACTCGACACTCCCGTGCTAATGGACAAGGCAGGCAGGCCAGACATGACTCCAGACTCCGGCCCCAGTGACCTGAGCCATGCATCCTGGTCTAAATCTAGTCAAAAGCCTGCACAAATAAGTATGTCTTTAGCCTAGACTAAATTTGGAGTGTGTGTTGTGTAGCTGTGCATATTGTGTAGTTTGTAGTGTAGGTCTGTGTAGTGTAGTTGTATATATCACATTGTGTACAGTTTGTATGTAGTGTCGTTGATTGTATTGTGCTGTGTGTTCATTTTACTGTCATGCGTAGTGTAACTGGATATTGTAGATATTGTGCCTAGTTGTGTCTATTGTGTTGTGTGTATTATGAGTACAATGTGTTGTGCGTTTAGTGTTTGGCGTGTACTACGTAATATATAAAGTGTAATTTATACATAATATTACACACACAATTAAATAGTACCACCTGTAACATACGAACAACTATGCCACACACACACACACACACACACGCACGCACACAGTACAGTATGCCCAGCTACACAATGTGTAGAGTAACTGTACAGAACGGCAGCAGCGCGAGGCGTTAGCCGTGTTAATTACGTGCCATTATGTGCTATAATGTCGCAGGAAGTGACTTTATCCTCCTCACTTCTCCCAGAAACACTAATTTAGTCGGAGCGGCGGCGCAGCGGGCAAAGATTTACCCAGCATGCTCTGGGGCTGCACACGCCGAAACTGATAGATTATTTTGTCGAGTTGTCACGACTGGAGGTTTAAGTGAAATGCCGATGGGAGGACAGCTAATTAATTCAGTTCCCTCTCCTGCACAAACACATCAGCCCAGTGTCTCACACACACAAACACACACACACAACCCGTGTGAGCACAACACAAACGTTGCATTTTTTTAAATGTGAGAGACAGTGGGGTAGACTGAGAAAGACAGATCCTGAGAGAGAGACTGTGAAAGAACCGGACATCGAAAGAGAGACAGACAGCGAGAGACAATTACAGAGACAGTGAGTGATGGTGTGAGACAATTTAAGAGAATGACACAGTGAAAGAGAGACAGACAGTTAGAGACAATTACACAGACAGTGACAGAGACAGATAGACAGTGAGACTGAGATCGACAGAGTCAGAGGGTAAGAGAGAGACAGTGAGAGAGACAGCCAGGGAGGTATTGAGAGAGATGGTGTGAGAGAGTCAATTTATGAGAATGAGACAGCTAGAGAGAGACAGTCCGAGAGACATAAACAGACAGACTGTGATACACAGACAGTAAGATTCAGCGTGTAAGAGAGAGATAGTGAAGACAGACAACAAAGAGAGACAGACAAGGAAGGGCCAATTACAGAGACAGAGAGGAAGAGAAAGTAAGAGTCAGAGGGTAAGAAATGCCCTCAGGGAGAGAGATATTGACAGAGGTGGTGAGAACATTCATAAGAGACAGACGGCGTGAGAGAGACAATTTAAGAGAATGAGACATAGAAAGACGGACAGAAGGTGAGAGACAACTACAGTAACAGACAGACAAGGACACAGAGACAGTAAGAATCAGAGGGTAAAAGTGAGAGAGTGAGATACATGGCCAAGGAGACAGATTTTGAAAGAGATGGTGAGACAGTTCATGAGAGACAGAGTGAGAGAGAGACAAGATAGAGGGACAATTACAGACACAGAGACAGTGAGAGAGACAGCCATGGAGAGAGATATTGAGCGAGCTGGTCAGAGAGTTCATGAGAAACAGATGGTGTGGAAGTGGCAGTAACAGAGAGACAGACAGAGAGACAACATAATAAAATGAGACAGACAGTAAGAGAGTGACAGTGAGAGACAGACAGTTAGAGTGAGAGACAACATAATACAACAAGGCAGACAGTAAGAAAGAGACAGTTATAGAGAGAGAGTGAGATAACGTGAAACAAAACAAAAAAAAAGAAACAAAAGTAAAACAGTGAGAGAGGCAGACAGATCTTCACACTAATGACCAGGCCTGTTAGCTCTGATGCCATGGCAACTCTCATTCCTCATGCTAACCCACAACCTTTCAAACCATAAATCTAGAGCTTGTGGGCTAATTTGCTATCTATTACCCTGCTAATATGTTGTAGCGCCCCCTACAGACAGAGAACAAGAGGCTAGTGTGATTTCCGGGACGCTTGTGATGCTTCCACTGCGACACCACTGCAGCGCTGAAGCTTGATTGGTAACCCCTGGTGCCCTTCCTCACTCCTCTGATTAGGTTGGAGACATTCCCTGTGGCGATGTTTGGGTTGAAAGGTGAATGACTGAAGGGCCAGAATCTGTGAGGTGTGAGGTTTTTTTCTTTTTTTTAGCTGTGACCTTAGCGTGGTCTGATCTATTCCTGATGGAGTAGCTCGGCAGTTGCAAGCGACCGAGTGTGAGGTCAAGCGCTGTGTAACTCGACAGCCTTGGGCTATTTTTTATGTCTTCGTTTCACCTGCCTGCGACACTGTCTGCAGTATCTACACCGTCTAAGCCAAGTCTCCAGTCTCTACAGAGCTCAAGTCAAGTCTGCAGTCTCTATAGGGTCCAAGTCGAGTCTCCAGTCTCTACAGCACCCGAGTTGAGTCTCCAGTCTCTATATTACCCGAGTCGAGTCTGCAGTCTCTACAGCACCCGAGTTGAGTCTCCAGTCTCTACAGAGCCCGAGTCAAGTCTGCAGTCTCTATAGGGTCCAAGTCAAGTGTCCAGTCTCTACAGTGGCCGAGTTGAGTCTCCAGTCTCTACAAAGCCCTTGCAAGTCAAGTCTGCAGTCTCTATAGGGTCCAAGTCGAGTCTCCAGTCTCTACAGCACCCGAGTTGAGTCTCCAGTCTCTATATTACCCGAGTCGAGTCTGCAGTCTCTACAGCACCCGAGTTGAGTCTCCAGTCTCTACAGAGCCCGAGTCAAGTCTGCAGTCTCTATAGGGTCCAAGTCAAGTGTCCAGTCTCTACAGCGCCCGAGTTGAGTCTCCAGTCTCTACAGTGCTTGAGTCGAGTCTCCAGTCTCTACAGCGCCCGAGTCGAGTCTCCAGTCTCTACAGCACCCGAGTCGAGTCTCCAGTCTCTACAGAGCTCGAGTCGAGTCTGCTGTCTCTACAGCACCCGAGTTCAGTCTCCAGTCTCTACATCGCCCAAGTTGAGTCTGCAGTCTCTATAGTGTCTTAGTTGAGTCTCAAGTCTGTATAGTGTCCGAGTCAAGTCTCCAGACTCTATAACATCTGAGTCAAGTCTCCAGTATCCACAGCGCCTGAGTCGAGTCTCCAGTTTCTATAGCGTCCGAGTTGAGTCTCCAGTCTATATGATGCCTGAGTCAAGTCTCCAGTCTCTACAGTGTCCAAGTCAAGTCTCCAGTCTGTATAGCGGCTGAGTTGAGTCTCCAGTCTGTATAGTATTGGAGTCAAGTTTTCAGTCTCTATACTGTCAGAGTCAAGTCTCCAGTCTCTATAGCGTCAGAGTCAGTCTCCAATTTCTATAGCATCTGATTCAAGTCTCCAGTCTCTATAGTGTCCAACTCAAGTCTCCAGTCTATATAGCATCCAAGTCAAGATTATAGAGTTGAGTTGAGTCTCCAGTCTGTATAGTGTCCGAATCGAGTCTCCAGACTCTATAGTGTTTGAGTTGAATGTCCAGTCTATATAGTGTCTGAGTGGTGTCTACAGTATTTAAAGCCTCTGAGTCAATTCCCCAGTCTGTATAGCATCAAAGTCGAATTTCCAGTCTCTATAGGGTGCGAGTTAAGTCTCCAGTCTTTATAGCATCCAAGTTGAGTATGCAGTCTCTATAGTGTCTGAGTTTAGACTCAAGTCTCTATAGCATCCAAGTCAAGTCTCCAGGGTCTTTAGCATCTGAGTTGAGTTTCCAGTCCCAATCAAATGAGACCAAGATTGAACCTTTTTGGGAATACACCATAGCTCCTGTGAAGCATACTGGTATGCTGATATACTTGTTACCCTTTGTTCCATTCATATTTCTCATCACAGCAAACAGTATGGGTCAACTGACACTGTTTTTAGTCAGCAGAATGTAAAGCTAGTTGTAGCTCAGTGGTTACCGCTCTGACCAGATAAAGGCCAATCCCCAGTATCTCCCGAGACCCTGCTTGAGCAAGGCTCTTTCATTCTCATTTGCTTCGACGTGCTTGAGCTAAACCAAACCTAATAAATACAGGTAAATGTCACATCCTAGTTGGTCTCACGCCAAGGCAAAGGTGGAGGGCAAGCAATATCTTGGCGCCCCCCACCAGGGTAATGGATGGCAACCCGAGAAGGTTGCCAGCAAATTAACTTAATTTCTAGAAGGGATGGGTGGAAATGACCCGACGCTAGCTCTTTGGAAACTCCCTTCAGGCAAGTAATTATTGACAAGTAGAGTCTCTTCATGAACGATTGTTTTTTTCTCTTTCTGCATCATTAGCCGTACCTTCACACAGACCCCAGTTTTAGCTCAGAGCTTATTATTATGTATATTTATAAGTCTCGGTATAAAGGTAGGAGTTTGTCATTAGGTGGAGTCGTAACGAAAAATGGATCCCCACCAGCTAGCACCTTGAAGCCTAATGATGCATCACCGGCTAGTCTCAGTTTTTTGGAATAACTAGGAGAATAAATGGAATTGCTGGTTTTCAGCGGTGGAGTGGGGAAGATGCAACTGGGTTGGTCAAGTCGTTTCGAAAAGGCCTTATCTGGAGCAACGTTACAACAGAGCTAAAAGTTGGCTGCCTAGCTTAAGGCCCCAGCTTGGTGGATTTGGACTCAGAGCCATCATATTTGTAGTTCAGAGCCTTAACTCGTGAGCAGTGGGCAGGAATGGGATGCATTCTCTTTGCAGAGAACGTGCTGAACAGTTTAATCCCCGGATCATGGTTGCTGTGAGTCGAGCTAATCCAGACACCTGAACAAACGCCGAGTTCCCCACCTCAGACTGATGAAGGCCTTTAATGGTGTTGGCTTATCTGATCCTGGAGGATTTCAAGGGTTAAGCGGCACCTCAGTAACTCCGACAGATGAGGCAAAGGCACAAAAAGAAAACCCACCATAGGCCCCTGACCGTTTGACCTCAAACTCCATCAGGGAAAAACCAGACCGCTCGGAGGTCACAGCTAAAAACCGCACGCCCAGTCCATCCAATCATCGGCTGTGTGATAGAGAGGCATAGCTCAGTCCTTTCCTCCTCCACAGCCACAGGGAACAACTCAAATCCAATCACAGATGTCAGGAAGGTCTCCGAAGGGGCCAGAGATTACAGCCCGCTGTAGTGTAGCTTTTTTCTCTAAAGCCATCGCTGGGGTTCGACCGGAAGAGGATGCTGGGACGAGTCCGGAATTTGAAGCATGTACAGAAGCGGCAAACCTTGACATGGCGGATAATCAAAACGCTGACGTAACCCGAGCCGAAATGATTTCCAGCCATACCTGGTGTCGCCGGCGATTGCCCTCATGCATAATGCAACGCCGATCGATTATTCATGCGCTTTCATCTGTCTCCACTCCAAAAAAAAAAAACATGGACAGGAGCCTTTCCCACGTCTGAAGTCTCAGCCCTGTGATTCAAGCAGCTATTTAAAAAAAAAGGCTCTCTTTCTATCACCGATAATGCCATGTAACCTGGAGACACAGTGTGCATCAATATTACATTTTTGGACCATGGTTGGTGTCTGGCCACTTGGCAGTCCCCTAGGGTCTGAGTTTGAATGCCGACTAGGGCTTGCGATACATTGGAGACCTCTTCAGGTTGCACAGCTGACTACTACAGGACCTTTCATTTCCCTGACCAGAATAAATGAGGATAATACATAAAAAAAAAAAATATATATATATATACTATATATATTATATGGAATATGATAAATACGGACCTAAAAACATCAGATTTTCAACCAAATCTTTAAAAGTAGATCAAACACCCAGTTATTAAAACAAATCAGACGAAAATATTATACTTGGTCATTTATTTATTGAGGAAAATGATCCAATATTACATATTAGTGAGTGGCAAAAGTATGTGAACCTCTAGGATTAGCAGTTAATTTGAAGGTGAAATTAGTCAGGTGTTTTCAGTCAATGGGATGACAATCAGGTGTCAGTGGGCATCCTGTTTTATTTAAAGAACAGGGATCTATCAAAGTCTGCTCTTCACAACACGTTTGTGGAAGTGTATCATCGCAAAGGAGATTTCTGAGGACCTCAGAAAAATAGTTGTTGATGCTTACAACTATTGAACCTTGTTGAAGGTTACAAAACCATCTCTAAAGTGTTTTGACTCCACCAATCCACAGTCAGAGAGATTGTGTACAATTGGAGGAAATTCAACACCATTGTTACCCTCCCCAGGATTGGTCGACCAACAGAGATCACTCCAAGAGCAAGGCGTGTAATAGTTGGTGAGGTCATAAAGGGCCCCAGGGTAACTTCTAAGCAACTGAAGGCCTCTCTCACATTGGCTAATGTTAATGTTCATGAGTCTACCATCAGAAGAACACTGAACAACAATGGTGTACATGGCAGGGTTGCAAAGAGAAAGCCACTGCTCTCCAAAAAGAACATTGCTGCTCATCTGCAGTTTGCTAAAGGTCACGTGTACAAGCCAGAAGGCTATTGGAAGAATGTTTTGTGGATGGATGAGACCAAAATAGAACTTTTTGGTTTAAAAGAAAAGCGTTATGTTTGGAGAAAACACTGCATTCCAGCATAAAAACCTTATCCCAACTGTGAAACATGGTGGTGGTAGTATCATGGTTTGGGCCTGTTTTGTTGCATCTGGGCCAGGATGGCTTGCCATCATTGATGAATCAGAGAATTCTAAAGGGAAAAATGTCAGAAACATCTGTCCATGAAAAATGAATATCAAGAGGAAGGTGGGTTTCATTGCAGCACAGACCACCGACCCTAAGCACAAAAAGGCGTACCAAAGAATGTTAAAGAGGACTAAAGTTCATATTTGGATGGTCAAGTCAAAAGTCTGACCTTAATCCAATCCAAAATGTTTGTGGAAGGACCTGAGATGGAAGCGAGTTAGCTTAAGTGAGGAGGGGAAACTCACCAACATTCCAGGAGCTGATGAAGCTGTTCTTGTACGGCGGAATGGGTTACAATTCTCCAAGACGGTGATGCAGGATGATCAACAGCTACAGGGAAACGTTTAGCTGCAGTTATGCTGCCACAGGGGGAGTCACGGTCACACCAGATACGACATGCAAAGGTCCACATACTGTGCACTCACTAATGTGTAATATTGGATCATTTTCCCTCAATAAAAAAGAAAGTATAATGTTTTTGTCTCAGTTGTTTTATGGGTTTCTCTTTATCTACTTTTAGGACTTGCGTGAAAATCTGATGAGGTTTAGGTTAACATTTTATGAAGAAATAAGACATATATATATATATATATCATCACAAGCTAAACTTCAACTATGAGATGCAAATGAGAAAAAAAAAAATCCAGGAAATCCCTTGTAGGATTTTTAATAATTTTTGTTAATAAATTAGGTGGAAAAATAAATTTTGGTCAACTCAATACTTTGTACACATAAAACCTTTTGCCCAAGGACAGAGGTCCAACGTTTCCTGTAAGTCTTCACCAGGTTGCACACACTGTAGCTGTATTTTGGCCCATTCACCATGGCAGATCTCCTCTAGAGCAGTGATGTTTTGGGGGCAACAAGGGGACTTTCCAATCCCGCCACCAGTGTTCTATGGGCTGAGGTCTGAGAATGGCTATGCAACTCCAGGGACCTTGGTGAAATGCTTTGTACGGAGCCACCCTTAATTGCTGGAGCCGTGTGTTGGGGATTCTTTGTCATGTGGAAGGGACCCCAGCCAGTTCATCTTCAATGCTCTCACTGAGGCAAGGAGGGTTGGCTTAAAATCCTCACAGATACATGGCCCCGTTCATTCTTCCCTTTAACATGGATCAGTCGTTGTCCCCTTTGCAGAAAAAAAACCGCCCCAAAGCATGAGTGTTTTCCACCCCCCATGCTTCACAGTCGTAGGTATGGTGTTTGGGATGGGGACTCAGCATTCTTTTTCCTCCAAACACGACGGAGTTGGGTTTTTTACTAAAAAGTTCTATTTTGGTTCATCTGACCACATTGATATTTCTCACCAGATCTTCTTCTGGATCATCCCATATGCTCTTGGCAAACTTGGATGGGCCTGGAATGTACTGGCTAAGCAGGGAGGCACGCCCTGGCGCTTGCAGATCTGAGTCCCTCTCGCGTAGTGTGTTACTTGATGGTCTAGCCTTGTTTACTTTGGTCCCCAGTCCAAAGCTCTCCGGCAGGGGTCATAATAAGGTCATCACCCTCCATTGTTCGTTTTGGGATTGTTCGTCACCGTTCTCATGATCTGTTTACCCCACGGGCATGAGATCTTGCGTGGGAGCCCCCAGATCGAGGGAGATTATTAATGGTCTTGGATGTATGTCATTTTTCTTAGAATTGCTCCCAAGTTGATTTTTAATTCACCACCAACCCTGCTTTCCTATTGTAGATTCACTCTCCCAGCCTGGTGCAGGTCTTACAAATTTCTTCCTGGTGTCCTTCACCAGCTCTTTGGTCTTGGCCATGGTTGCGTTTGGAGTCTGACAGTTGTGAGCTTGAGGCTGTGGGACAGGTGTCTTTTATAATGATAACGAGGCTCAAACAGGTTGCCATTACGTACAGGTGGTAAACAAGTGGAGGACAGAAGAGCTTCTTAAAGAAGAAGTTACAGGTCTGTGAGAGTCAGAAATCTTGCTTGTTTGTGGGTGACCAAATACTTATTTTCCACCATGATTTATAATTAAATTCCTTAAAAATCCTACAATGTGATTTCCTGGATTTTTTTTCTCATTTTGTTTCTCATAGTTGAAGTGTAGCTGTGATGAAAATTACAGACCTCTCTCATCTTTACTAATGACATGTAACTTCTGTTTTCATTTCTTCATTTGTTAGTTGCTTGTTAGTTCTTTCTTTCTTTCTTTCTTTCTTTCTTTCTTTCTTTCTTTCTTTCTTTCTTGCCTTCCTTCATTTTCTTTGTTTCTTTGTTTGTCTTTTGGTCTTCCTTCCTTCTTTCCTTCTTTTCTTCTTTCTATTATTCTTTCTTTCTTAGACTACCTTCATTATTTTTTCATTGTTTCTTTGTTTGTTAGTTGCCTGCTTTCTTTCTTTCTTTCTTTCTTTTTTTCTTCCTTTCTGTCCTCTTTTATTTCTAAATCTTTTTTTTATATCTTTGTCCTTTCTTACTTACTTTCTACTTTCTTTCATTCTTGCATTCTTCCTACCTTCCTTTTTTTGCTGAACTTCATTATTTTTTCCTTGCTTCTCTGTTAATTGCTTATTAGTTCTTTCTTTATTTCTTTTTTTCTTTGTTTCTTGGAAGTCGATGTTTTTTTTGTATTCTTAGTCATTAGTTAGTTCTTCTTTCTTTCTTACTTACTTTCCTCCTTTATTTCTAACCCTCTATCTTGTTTCTTTCTTTGTTTCTTACAATGTCCTTTTTTTTCTTCTTTTTCCTTTATTGCTCTCCTTCATTCTGTTTTCTTCATTTCTATGTTTGTTAGTTGCTTTGTTACTTCTTTTTTTCTTTCTTACCTTCCTCCATTTCTTTGTGTATTTTTTGTTTCTTTGATGCTTGTTTGTATAAAATCACCACCGATGTGTATAGATAAGCTTTTTTAAAATATTGTGTGGATCAAATGTCTCTTTGAGTTTGCTGTTTACATAAAGCTATGGACCTTTTGAATACTGCGTTTAATAAAAAAACAAAAATGTGTACTTTCTGGAAATGGTATAAAAAGAAAAGAAAAAGAAGGCGGTGAGGGAACAGAGTTGTGTAAAGTCCTGGATGTATCTGCTGGCTACATTCGCCTGTGCTCATTATTTCTGCGGAACTGTAATGGCACTGTTCGTTTCCCCGGGAACTCTTTCATCCTGACGCGCATTAAGCCGGGTCGCATCCGATTACGGGCTCTCGGTGTCGCCTTCAGCGCCAGCTAATGAGACTTTTCAAACAAAAACAAAAACAAGCTGAGCCGAGAAGGACACGCTGGATACAAAGCCAGAAGCACAACTTGGTTTTTTATTTATTTATTTATTTTTCTCTCGCAGTATGTATTTATCTATTTTTTTAAAAACCCAGAAGCCTTTTGGAGCTGCTGGAACAAATGGATCATTTCTTTTTGCTGCTTTCTCCTCTCCTTTAATAATTGATCTGCTGTTGGTTTAACCCTTCATTTAAACTTCAGAAGGTGATCATCTCAGCATCGCCTGGGTTACGGTTCGGCCAATCTGGATCTTCTCTGAGAGTTCTTCATCCAGGATCATCAGCTGCATGGAGACCTTACACTGTTTAGTTTGTTCTTCTCTTTCTTTCTTTTTTTCTTTCTTTCTTTCTTTTTTCTCTCTTTTTTTATTTTTTTATTTCCTTCTTTATTTTTTACTTACTTACTTACTTACTTACTTACTTATTTATTTAATTATTTTGTTATTTATTTCTTACCTTCCTTTTTTGTCTTTCTTTCTTTCTTTCTTTCTTTCTTTCTTTCTTTACCTTCTTTCTTAGCTTACAGTCATTATTTTTTCTTTGTTTGGTAGTTAGTTAGTTATTCTTTCTTTCTTACTTACTTTCCTCCTTTATTTCTAACCCTCTATATTTCTTTTTTTCTTTCTTTCTTTCTTTCTTTCTTTCTTTTTTTCTTTCTTTCTTTCTATTCGTCTTTATTTTTTACTTAATTACTTACTTTCTTATTTATTTCATTATTTTGTTATTTATTTCTTACATTCCTTTCTTGTCTTTCTTTCTTTATTTATTTATTTCCACCTTTATTTCTAACCTTTTTTCTAACCTATCGTTGTTCTTTCTTTCTTACTTTGTTGCTTCTTTCTTATTTTGTTGTTTCTTTTTTTCTTTCTTTCTTTCTTTCTTTCTTTCTTTCCTTGTTATGTTTCCTAAATTTTATTTGTTCACTGACTAGAAGTGTTTGTTTGTCTCTTTCCATTCTTCCATCTTTTTTTGTTTTGCCTTTGTTCTTTATTCTTACCTTTCATGTTCCTTTCTGTCTTATTGCTTATTTTTCCCTTTCTTTCTTACTTGTTTTATTTTTTACTTACCTTCCTCCTTTTTTGTCCTTTCTTTCTCCTTGCTTTTTTTGTTTTGTTCTTTCTTTTGTTCTTTCTTTCTTTCTTTCTTTCTTTC
>JAJAGP010006497.1:0-21079 GCA_025084515.1 Ancistrus triradiatus | reverse complement strand
GAGAGCGTGTAAGCGTTTATCAGTGATCATTTCATTTACAATCACTGCTTTGTTTGTAAGTGATCTAATGTTAAGTAATCCTAGCTTTAGTCTAATGTTGTTATTTCTTTGGCAGCTATCTGTGTTTATACTAATGAGGTTATTAAAACAGACTTTTTGAGAGCGTTTACGTTTAGGGCAGATGCGGGTAACAGACACACCATATTGTATTTCTACCCTTTTTTGTCAGGCTTTCTTCTTCACAATTTTTGAGATATTGACACCGTTCCAACTCTAAAACATCCAGTCAGTTCCAGAGAGGTGTGTTTATGTATGGGTATGTATGGCCCTTGGGGGGTGGCCCTGGGGAACCAAATCTTGAGGGGCCCCAATGTTAACAAATGGGTAAAATTAAACTTTGAGATAGATACATTAAAATGTTCTCTCTCCCTCTCTCCCTCTCTCCCTCTCTCTCTGTGTCTCTCTCTGTGTCTCTTACCTGTAAATCCTGACTGATGACCCTCCACTCCTCTGTAGGTAACGAGGTGGGCGTGGCTGGAGCTGAGTCCTTCCTCAGAGTGTGATTTTTTGGATCCAGTAACTCGATTCTCTTCTCACAGAACTCAGTCAGGTGTGGATACACCCCCTCTGTACCTGCCCTGCACACACACACACATAGGCATGTTAAATCTTATAAATATAAATATATTAATATATAAATATGAGATGAGGATGATGATGAAGATGAGCAGTACCTGAGCACTTGCAGAATTTTCTCCAGGTATTTAACATCACTGCACTTCTCAATATAACCGTAGTCCAGGTGTTCCACAGGAAGTGGGTGTGTCTCATGGGCTGATGATCTCATCATCATATAGGTCCTCTCTATACGTTTCCTATGTTCTTTAGATCAGGAGACTGAGATGTTTATGACAGAAGTGTGATTTTGTGTCACTAAACCATTTCTGTACTGATTTGGACGTTTGTTTTGGATCATGGTCCAGGTGGAGGATCCAATCACCACCTGTTGTTAGTTTCTGTGCAGATTCATAAAGATTTTGATTTAAAATGGCTTTAAAACTCGACTTCTGTAGAGCTTCTTTGAGACAACATCTACTGTATAAGACGGTTATCAAAAAAACTTAATTTAATAAGAAACTCTTAAGTTATAAATCAAAATGTATAATGTGTGGTGGTTTTATTTTAGAACGTTTACATCAATTAAACAAATTTTAATACGGTAACTAACCCATAGATACAAAGATGAGTTTATATATTTTAATTACATCCATGCATCCAGACCATTATTATTATTATTATTATTATTATTTTATTTATTTATTTTTTAATGTTATTTTTCTGTTTTATTATTATTATTATTATTATTAGTAGTAGTAGTAGTAGTAGTAGTAGTAATATTTGTTTTGTTTTATAATAATTATTATTATTATTATAATTATTATTATTATTATTATTATTACTGTTACTTTTCTTGTTGGTATTACTATTATTAACATTATTCTTAATATTGGTGTTTCTATTAATAATAATAATAATAATGATAATAATAACGATTATCGTTATTATTAGCATTATTATTATTGTTGTTGTTGTTGTTACTATTATTAACATTATTCTTATTATTGGTGTTTCTATTATTATTATTATTATTATTATTATTATTATTATTATTATTATTATTATTATTATTACTACACACTGTACCACTTTTACTCACATGCTAAGCTAAGACGCTAGCGGTCGTTAAGTAAAGAATAAAGGTTTGATGTCAATAACACAATGATAAACTCACCGATACTGTGGCGCAGACAGATTGTGATTAATCACCTGACTATTAATAATCCCACCCAGAATTAAATTGAATTCACAGGAAGAATAATAATATAGCTAAAGGAAAGAGCTCAGAGTTACTCTCTCTCTATCTCTCTCTGAGACAGGGTATACATACAGTCTCCATAGCAACTGCTGTGGGCGGGGCGTTTAACTCACATTGGGAGGAGTCAGTTTCGTGTCAGAGAAAAGTTTACGGTTTAAATTCATTGTGTTTCATTCTTCCATCAATGTAGTAATCATATTCATAAGAACGTCTTGACTGCAATATAAGGGTAACAGAAACATAAAACTAATACAAGATTAACCATAGATACAGCTCACATTCCACATACACCACATACACACAGAGATCAGCACACTACATACACTTTGACAAGCCAACTTAGTTTGTTTATGAACTTTCCATGTCTAGTTTTTTTTTTTTTAGGAACTGCACAGGAATGATGTTGACATTTAATATTACAGCAGCTTTGATGTGCTTATATACCAAATGTGTTCTTACACACCACATCAGTTTTGCAGTGTTTGACTGCCACAAAATCCCATTTTCCTTTTTAATTTTCATTAGCTTGATTTGAGGAGGGTGATAATTTTTAATACCTTTTTCCGGTGACACAGTGGCTAATAAAATCTGTGTTGGATTTTTTATGATACATTTTAACTATTGATACTTCTTTAAACTTCTTCTTTTACTTTATAGCTGCTCAGCTGCATATGTTGACACTGTTGGAGCAGATTAAGCATCAGCAAACTCAAATACTGAGAGCATTAGGTAACCTGAACACCAGATTTGATGCAAATGAAGAATCCCAGGGGTATATTGAGACGCCTGATGGATTTCAGTTCTCACTGGAAAACACTGAAGAGGTGGAACAGTTCGAAGCCTGGCTTGCTGATTCCGTGAATACTGGAGCCAAAAATAACTTGGTAGTCAATTACTTTTTATTAACCTAGCTGTTTAATTTCAGCACTATACTGTAGATTGACATATCTTGTAGTAAACAGAAATACTGCACAAGTCATTGGACCTCATGCAAGAATATTTGTTTTCTCATCTTAAATTCCTCTTTTTTGCTTGAGGCCCAATTTCTGTGTTTAAAAATAAGAGCAATAATATTTTGTGTGATATAATACATAGCTATCAAATAATCTTACCGAGTTGTCAGAATAATGTTAATTTTAAGCATTTCTATTTTAGTATTATCTGTTTGTTTTTTTTAAGCTAGATCTAGACAGAATCAAATCAAAAACAGTTTTCCAAATTCTTTTTCCTCAGATCAAAATGCTTTCAACACTTGGAGGGAAAGACACCAAAAAAGTAGCTTGGAACATTTTGGCTCACATCTTCAAAGATGATGTTGCCAAAAAAAATTTGTTGGAAGGTTGCCACCCAAAAGATGAAATTTAGCACAATGAACATAAAAGTGCTTCTTATCTGTACGTATTACCACTGTTAATAGATCTAATTTTTCTAGGCTGAACTGCAGTTTGTGAATACTTTGTATGATTGTTGCCCCAAGCATGTGGAAGTTTTCTCTTCCCTGATTCACAAATTATTAGTTGTTATTAGGTTCTCCATGTCCTATTCTGCTAGTTCATTTGACCATGAACTTGCATCCAGTGACATGCAAGGTTGAAGTTGTTAAAGTGGGTTATTGTTTACGTTGTTTTGTTCTGTGTATATATACTGCATTCAGAAAGTCTTCAGACCATTTCACTTTTTTCACATTTTATGTTGTGGCCGTGTGCTAAAATAAAATCAGAAATCAAGTTTATCCCTATCATTCTGCACTCAATACCTCGTAATGAGAAAGAGAAACTTTTATACTGAAGCACCTTTGGCAGGGATTACAGCCTCCGGTCTTCTTCGGTATGATTCCATAAGGTTTGCGCACCTGGATTTGGGTATTTTCTGCTGTTCTTCTCTGCAGATCCTCTCAGGCTGTCAGGTTGGATGGGGACAGTTGGACAGCAATTTTCAGGTCTTTTCAGAGATGGGTTGGGTTCAAGTCAGGGCTCTGGGCTCAAGTCTGACTGACTTGTCTGGTCCACTCAATGACATTCACAGAGTTTGCGCTAAACCACTCCTGTGTTGTCTTGGCTGTCTGCTTAGGAAGATGAACCTTGATATCTTGTTGGAAGGTGCTGCAGTGATGGTTTCTCTCATTTGCACACAGGATCTTTGGAGCTCAGCCAGAGTGATCATTGGGTTCTTGGTCACGTCTCTTACCAAGGTCCTCCTCCCCCAATTACTTAGTTTAGTGGGCCGGCCAGATGTAGGAAGAGTCCTTATTGTTCCAAACTTCTTCCATTTAAGAATAATTGAGGCTGCTGTGCTCTTGGGAAATTTCAGTGCAGCATAATTTTTTGTATCCTTCTCCAGATCTGTGGCTCCACACAATCCTGTCTCTAAGCTCTACAGGCAGTTCTTTCTTCCTCATGGTTTGGTTTTTGATCTGATATGCATTGTTAGCTGTGAGACCTTATTTAGACAGCTATGTGTCTTTATAAATCATGTCCAATCAGCTGAATTTACCACAGGTGGACTCGAATCTAGATGTAGAAACATGGCGAATATGATCAAGAGAAATGGGAGACCCCCCAGAGTGAAGTTTCAAGTGTCGTAGCTAAGCGTCTCAAGTGATGTACTTGAAAGTTTGTGAACCCTTTAGAATTTTCTATATTTCTACTTAAATATGACCTAAACATCATCAGATTTTCACACAAGTCCTAAAAATAGATAAAGAGAACCCAGTTAAACAAACGAGGCAAATATATTATACTTGGTCATTTATTGATTGAGCAAAATTATTCAATCAATCAATATTGATCAATTATTCAATCAATATTAGTGAGTGGCAAAAGTATGTGTGGTTTTTGATTGTGTACTGGGCATGTAATAAAAACAAGTCTTACGTATTTGGATCTTTAAGCCCTATAGACAAAATTTGATTCAGGGTCATTACCAAAGAACTGGCTAACTTTGTCATGAAAATGTGTGGTTGTTTTGCTGATTAGGTATTTACTGACATTTTCACATAGGAGCTGTACGGAAATGCAAGGTGAGCAGCAATGCCACTGAAGAAGAGATCACCAAACATGCTATCAGTTGGTTCAATCTCGTGGCTGATCGTGGTGGTGGTGGACGCAGGGAGCGATACAGGTTTATGTTTCATTACAAATTACAGGTTTTATGTTTTTCAAAATCCTACAATGTGATTTCCTGGATTTTTTTCTCTGGTTGTGTCTCTCATAGTTGAAGTGTAGCTATGATGAAAATTACAGACCTCTGTCATCTTTCTAAGTCTGAGAACTTGCACAATCAGTGGCTGACTAAATACTTTTTTGCCCCACTGTATATCCTCCTGGCCCTAGTCTGCTGTAGAAAGTCTTGCCTGTTCAGATTTACATACTGGTCCTTCTCAAAAAATTTGCATATTGTGATAAAGTTAATTCTTTTCCGTAATGTAATGATAAAAATTAAACTTTCAGATATTTTAGATTCATTGCACACCAACTGAAATATTTCAAGTCTTTTATTGTTTTAATACTGATGATTTTGGCATACAGCTCATCTCACAAAATTAGCATATTTCATCCGACCAATAAAAGAAAAGTGTTTTTAATACAAAAAAGTCAACCATCAGATTATTATGTTCAGTTATGCACTCAATACTTGGTCGGGAATCCTTTTGCAGAAATGACTGCTTTTCAAATGCAAGCTTTGGCATGGGAGCCAATCAGCCTGTGGCACTGCTGAGGTGGTTATGGAGCCCAGATGCTTCGATAGCGGCTTACGCTCATCCAGAGTGTTGGGTCTTCCTTGCGTCTCTCACTTTTCTCTTCACAATATCCCAAACAGATTCTCTATCGGTTTCAGGTCAGGAGAGTTGGCAGGCCAATTGAGCACAGTAATACCATGGGTCAGTAAACCATTTTACCAGTGGTTTTGGCACTGTGAGCAGGTGCCAGTTCGTGCTGAAAAATGAACTCTTCATCTCCCATAAAGCTCTTCAGCAGATGGAAACATGAAGTGCTCTCCCAAATCACCTGATAGCTATATGCATTGACCCGCCCTTGATAAAACACAGTGGACCAACACCAGCATGCTGACAGTGGCACCCAGACCATCATGACTGTGGGTACTTGGACACTGGACTTCAGACATGTGTGGCATTTCCTTCTCCCCAGTCTTCCTCCAGACTCTGGCTCCTTGATTTTCCGAATGACATGCAAAAATTTGGCTTTCATCCTAAAAAAAAGTACTTTGGACCACTGAGCAACAGTCCAGTGCTGCTTCTCTGTAGCCCAGGTCCAGGCGCTTCTGCCGCCGTTTTCTTCCCTGGTTCAAAAGTGGCTTGAACCTGGGGAATGCGGCACCTGTATGGACCCATTTCCTGTAATCCTGCACACGCCTGTGCTCGAGTGGCTCTGGAATCGGGCCCTTCTCCCACAATCCTCCTCAGAGGTCCGGTCACCTCTTCTCGCGTGTGCACTTGTTCTTTTCTGCGACAACACTTTTCCTTCCCATCAACGCAGACTCCCACTGAGGTCGCCTTGATAACAGCTCCTGGAAACAGCCTATTGTTCAGAAATTCTGTTCTGTGTCTTACCCTCTGCTTGAGGGTGTCAAATGACCTGCCTTCCTGGACACAGTCAGGCTTCGGCGCTCTTTACCCATGATTTGCGGTTTTGAGTACTGAACCAGGCTGGGAGTTTTTCAAACACAGGCGGGACATTTTCAAATCCTTCAGGAATCTTTTGCAGATGTTTTAGAGTTAATACGTTGATTGATGCAGATGATTAGGTTAATAGCTCTTTTAGAGAAACCCTTTTTGAGTCTTGGTGTCCTCCCAAGGTTTCTATGTTGCTTCCTAGAACTAGGAGTTTTTCCTTGCCACTGTCGCCTAGGCTTGCTCAATTTGAGATTGGACGTAGTTATTAGGAGATAATCTAAACCTGTAAAGTTGCTTTGAGACAATGCTCCATTGTAAAAAGCGCTATATAAATAAATCTGACTTGACTTGACTTGACTTTTCATGATATGCTAATTTTGTGAGATTTTTGGTTTTCATGAGTTGTATGCCAAAATCATCAGTATTAAAACAATAAAAGACTTGAAATATTTTTATAGTTCAATTTTTATCATTACATTACGGAAAAGAATTAACTTTATCACAATATGCTAATTTTTGAGAAGGACCAGTACATACTCTGTACATACTTTTGAGGAGCTTTCTTGTGAGAGCTGGAAAATGTGCTCAGTGCTACTTGGTGTATTTCCTGATTACTACAATTATGAACTCTGAGTTTCTCAGTATTTTTTTTTTCTTTCTTGTTTCTTTCAGGTTATCCACAGCTGGCCAAAGCACAGAGAATTAATTATTCACTCTAATACAACCCCAAATCCGAAACAGTTGGGACAGTATGAAAAACGTATATTAAAAAAAACCAGTGTTTCTTACATTTACTTTGTTTGTATTTCATTGCAGACAGTATGAACCTGAGATGTTTCATGTTTTTTCTGGTCATCCATTCCTGCATTTCAGGCTTGCAACACATTCCAAAAAAAGTTGTGTCAGTAAAGCATTTACCACTTTGTAATGTTGCCATTCCTTTTCACCAGGTGATTTTTAAGGGATTTAGTGTTTCAGGTGTTATTTTGTTCCATTCTTCATGCAAACACATCTTTAGATGTGTAAGAGTACGGGGTCCTCATTGTCACATTTTTTGTTTCTAAATTTTCCATACATTCTAAATTGGGGATTGCAGGCAGGCCATTCCAGTACCTGTACTCTCTTCTTCCACAGCCATGACTTTGTAATGTGTGCAGCATGTGGTGTTGCATTGTCTTGTTTTTGAAAATGCATGGACGTCCCTGATAAAGGTGACGTCTTGAAGGCAGCTTATGTTGCTCTAAAATCTGAGTGTACTTTTTTGCATTAATGCTGCATCACAGAAGTGTAACTGACCTTTACCAAGGGCCCTGACCCGACCCCATACCATGACAGAGCCTGGCTTTTGGACTTGTTCCTCATAGCAGTCTGGATAATCCATATCCTGTTTGGTCCAGAGCACACGGGGTCTAATTTGTTTTTCCAAAAAAAGATCTGTTATACTGATGGGTCTGAGCACAATCCCTGTTTCTACTGTGTGATGGCCCATCCTTGATGTCTCCAAGCCCAGAGAAGTCGACGCTGCTTCTGGACATGGTTAACTTAAGGATTCTTTTTTGTACAGTAACGTTTTAAGTGGCATTTGTGAATGTAACTCTGTATTGTAGTGTTTGGTAAAGTAATCCCTTGCCGATTTGGTTCTGTCAGCCATTGATGAATGACGGTTATTGATTATGTGCCTTCTGAGGGATCGGAGCTCACCCCTCTTCAGTTTAGGCTTGCGCCCTTGGTCTTTATGCACTGAAATTCCTCCAGATTCCTTGAATTGTTTAATGATATTATGCACTGTAGAGGGAGAAATACTGGAGATCCTCTGCCCATCTTTGCTCATCAAAGACCTTTTTCTGGATGGTGCTTCTGTACCAAATTATGATTAGAGTCACCTGTTGACATCACCTGTTTCAAATCAGATCATTTATTTTTAGTTGTGTTTTTTTTTTTTTTTTTTTTAAACCTTATTACTAGCTCTGAATTACCCCCGTCCCAACTTTTTTTGGAATGTGTTGCAGGCCTGAAATGCAAGAATGGAGGTTCATTAACAAAATGCGAAAGGTTAACTAAACAAAACCTTTACGTTTCTTGATTTATTTAACGTCGCTATCAGCATCAGTGGCCATGTTCAGCGATACACATAAGGTAACATCCATACACAAGGTTATCTCAAGACAAGTCACTCATACACTCAAGTCAATGCCAATTTAGTGTAGTCAATTAACCTAACATGCATGTCTTTGGACTGTGGGAGGAAACCGGAGCACCCGGAGTAAACCCACACGGACACGGGGACACGGGGAGGACATGCAGCCTCCACACAGAAAGGACCCAGGCCACTCCACCCTGGGATTGAACCCAGGACCTTCTTGTTGTGAGGCGGTGATGTTACCCACTGAGCCACAATGCCACCCAAACCAAACAAAACATGAAATATCTCAGGTTAATGTAAGAACCACTTATTTATGGATTTTTCATACTGTCTCAACGTTTTCAGATTTGAGGTTGTAAATAAGAAGGCATGGTGTGAGGTGTACAACAAATGTAGGATTTTACAAGCTAACTGACTTTAACTGTAACTGACTTTTTCATGTTGTGATTGAAGAGTTAATATATGCAATTAATAGAAAGATTTTTAGTATTGATACAGATTACAATAAATGAGTTTTATGTTTATTAAAGCACTGACTCGATGGTGTATTGCTTAGTATATTTTAAAAAATAAGCAAATAAGTAAAAAATAAATATTTATACATTTAAATGATCAGACATGAAATATTTATTGTAAAGCATCAAGGTTAAAAAATATAGCTGGCAAGTACACTTTGTTTTGATAACAGATGCCTACATGCTCTTCTCATTCATCATACATTCACAAACATTCACTAAGAAGAAAGTGTTTTTGCTTAATTAATTGGCTAAGATGTAAATAAAGTTTTAAGAGTGGTTTGTTTTGAAACACCCATTCTAGAGAATCGTATCCAGTCAGAATTGTTCACAGTGGTGGTGAATGGAACCAGGTCTAAAACAACCTGATGTCTGAGACACTGTTTCACCACAGTTTGGTGAAGATTTTAGCTCTAAAATATTTTCTTTAGATCTGTTAGCAGAATGTGGCAAAATGGTCCCAAGAGATTTTTTTCCAAGTTTCCACTGTTTTATACATCAACATTCCATATAAAACTCATAAGATCTGTAGGTTCTTTGGTGGTTCTGGATAGCAAATAAAATGCCTATTTGTGGCATGTGCAATATTTTTGTTGTCATGGCAAGCCTTGGTTCTTACCACCACCACCACTGTGTAGAAATAAATAAGTTGCAGTAAGAGTCAGCAGGTTTCTCAACAAAAAGATTTTATGTCAAACCAACAAAGTTTTATTTAAATTTCTAAAGACACTTCAGTTTGACATTAAGTGATACATTATATTTGTGAAGTAATTGTATATTATAGTGGTTCCCCTATCTGGTCTTAGCATACTCCTACCCTGCATATTTTAATGTTTTCCTAGACATGCCTGATATAGATAATGTCATTAACCTGAATTAAAGTAGGTGGGAGAAAGAAAAACATATGCAGACACAAAAATATGCAGAACAGGTACCATAGTTGGAAAACAAAGAGACAAGCTAGTTATTGCAACTTTTTAGATCAAATAAAATAAAGTTGTTTTTAATTTGTAGCTGAATTAAATACTGTGTAGTGTTAATGTAAATTGCTCAACTATGTTAAAAACAAAAAAAAACCCTAAAAGACTAAAACTGCCAGAGGAGATGCGGATCCAGTCCGGAGGAGATGCGGATCCAGGCCAGTGGGCATGTAGATGCAGGCCGGAGGAGTTGCAGATCTGGGCCGGAGGTTTACGCCTTTGGTGCGGAACTGATCCAGATGTAAAATAAGGTTACGGATGTGGGCCTGATTTGGCCCATATGAATAAAGAAATCACTGAGACCTGGCAAATCTGCAAACCGGAGCTGTACCGGTATTGGCCCACTGTGCAAAAGGACACAGGGCCAGGTCCGTTTTGCGGACCAGGGCCAGAACTTCTGTATGCTTTTGCTATGTGGGACTACACACACTATACACCACCAACTGTACAAAATACACACTTCAGTCTGTGGAACTACAAAGTGCAGCATTATGGGAAGTGGACCTGTTCAAATGAACAGTGAGAGTATAGTTTACCTTTGGAAAACACAGCCAATGAGAGGTAGGTCACTCTGTAGGGAATAGGGTGTAGGGAAGAGAGTGTTATTAATACACCTCTGGTATAAATTGGGGGGGAAGTACGTCACGGACCAATCAGAGCTGTGCAGGTAATTAGAAGGATGTGGGGGGTGAGACACAGAGTGTATGGGGGAGAGCTCCAGAGAGTATCCTGAGAGTAATACCTGTCTCATCGGATTTAACGAACCGAATCTCAAACACTCTTTCATTAGGTTAATTAAGCTCGTTTCTGTGTTGTTACACACTTTATCATCTTTGTGCGCATGCGCCTGTGAGTTGACGTGAGATAAAGCGAATCAGGTGTGTATAAGTGAATCACAGTTTGTGTTTAAGGATGTATGTTTAACTTTATTGTCGATCTGAATCCGGATGAGTTATGATGAACCTAATTTCGAACCCGTCTTTAATCCAATGATAATTTTAAATCTAATATAGTTAACTTTTGTTCGGTGAGTAAATGTTTTATCTGTGGAGTTCTCCGTTAAAGTTAATGCTGCTCAATGATTGGCTCATTAAAGTCCCGTGCAAACGCTACCTAATGCCGGGGTTTGATTTTAAATGGCGCGCATTTTTAAACCACCGCACGCGCTCCGTCTCCATGGTGACAGTGAGTGACCGTTATTATTGAGAGCTCTGTCTTCTCTCAAAAGAAACCTAAAGCGAGTGAGTTGTGATTAAAGCAGGGAGGGAAGCGGATAAGCGCTCCTTGCACGCGGTGTTCTCGATTCTCTGATCCGGTGAGGTTACTGATTAATCAAATCATTAATGCTAATTGTTAGTGCTTAAACCGAGCAGGAGCCGTGCTGTGTTTTGGACCCGGGTGAAGAGGTACTGATCCAGCAGCAGGATCTAACTAGGTCGGATCCAGACCGAACCCGTGCTGGTTTTGCTGGCATTTTAGCTTTATAATGAATCCTGTGGGTGTACTGATGGGTTAAACCACCCCGAAGCTCCTGGGGACAGACGCAGACAGCCGCTGGTTTGTGTGCGTCAACGTAGTCTCCATATTGATCCGGGCAACTTCTAATTCTCCATAGATTGTATTTGATATACTATGTAAAATCCATAGATTGTACATAATATATCAAACATAAATAATATATTTGTATGTGATCACTATTTTATATACTGCATTATACTACTATTATATTACTATGTATTTTGTATTAATGATATTTGACTTCATCTTATTAAATTTATAAGTTAATTATATGCTGTACTATATATTACTTTTGAGTTTATCTGAATCATTTCACTGTTATAACAAACAGAAAGCAAACTGACCATGTGTCTCACTATTTGGTTTGTATTTGTTGATTTTGTTACATTAAGAGCTTAAAGATGCATAATTTAGATTTTTTTTTCCAGTATTTCAGAGAGAATGAGCCAAGTTCCGACATAAAATTCACATACGTAAAATTGTGACGTTTCCTGCCATATTAACCAAGGAAAATAATCCAAGTCCATGCTTGACAAAAACGTTTTTACAGTTCTTATGACAGTTATTTTCCACTTTAACTTTACTAATGCTGATACACACTCCACTGTATCGAGATTTGAAGTAACTGGAGTCAATGTATTTTTATTTATTTATTTATTATTATTTGGTACACCACATGCATCAAAACCTTGAATATAAAAATGACTCGTTATCATCGGTTGAACAATTATTTGGTTATTGTGCATTTTAACCTGAACAAACAGCTCCTCCGTTCACTTTTTGTTTGCAAGCCAGTCTTGCCTGGACCAATATGGCGGACTGCAATTAAGAAATTGGGTGTTTAAGGTAACACTGGCGCAACAAAATATGCTGCGGTAACAGTTTCACCAAATATAACCAAGTGCGATCTTAAATTGTAAATCAAGTAAACAAATGAGAACAAAAACAAGGGCATTAATTCAGGCAAGATGTGCTAATGGAGATATCATGCATTATTGCACCCTCTGGTGTCCAAAACGTGCATATTGGTGTAGCATATTGTTACACCCCCAATATGCTGTATTGTTAAAATTTTGTGTTGGTGCTCTGGTGGGGGGGTGTGGTGTGGTTTTTTTAATTTTTTAATTTTTTGTTTGTTTGCTTTTTTGTTTGTTTGTTTGTTTTTTTTTAAGCGCTTTGTATCTGCAACAGATTTTTCATTGAATTGTCTCTCTTTGGAATCGAAATGTTTAGTGCACTAACTCTTTTTGTGCACTCTGTAGTGAATGGTGAGCTCTTTTGGACATGACTTTGATATCTTCATGTAAGGATGCTTGGGTTTGTATTTAGGTTCTGTTAATCCCATAATAATAGTAGGGATGTCCCAATTAAGTTTTTTTTTTTTTTTTTTTTTTTTGTCGTCCCCGATCCGAATATTGAGTGTCTTTCGATATTGAGTCTCAAACCGATACTTCTATTTTCAAGATATTGTCAAGATAAGAACTATATAATACTGTTCACACAGTGCACACTTCAAGTACGTTAGTTATTCAAATTAATCCAATGTATATGTTTGACAACTGAATAGCTTTGCAGTGCATTAAGAAAGTTGCCTGCATTCAAGTTATTGCTTAATGTTTTTCATTTTTACAAAATAAAAGTAAAGAAACATTTTGTATAAATTCCACTTAGTGCAGCATTGCAATAGTAAAACTAGAACACTCAAAATGAGTAAGATTATCATAGCTCCGCTTTGAACTTATCATTCGCAGTCACAACACATAAAATCACAATTCTGTTCAATGTGGTGATACAGTAAAAAAAAAAGTGTACTAATAATGAATGCTTAAAATGACCCATCTTCCTTGCGTTAGCCAGTGTGTCCGTGATGCTGCGCTGAGAAAGCAGCCACTCGTGTACAACCAGCTGAAGCGTATGCGCAATGCAGCCCACGTTTTTTACCCCCATATCATCTATTGCTTTTTTCATATTTCTTGCATTGTCGCACAAAAAACATGGACCCGTTTCGTGTCTATTTCCCAAGTGTTTAACATCTCCTCGATAGCTTGTTTTACGTGCTCTGCTGTATGAGACCCATGAAACTGATGAGCATGCAATACCGCATGTTTTAAATCAAAAGCGGAGTCAATCCAGTGTGCAGTGAAGTAATGACATCGGAGAAACATCACAGCTCCAAATGTTGGTGGTGAAGCCAATAGCAGTCACATCTGATAAGACCTCACAGTTGGTTGTGAACCTTTTTGTAAAGCTTCGACAGGGCAATTTCTGAAATGTAGTGTTGCGATCGTAGGGAATATCGCAGCTCTAAAAGACGATGAAAACCTGCATTTTCTAGTCAAGTCAAGTCAGATTTATTTATATAGCGCTTTTTACAATGGAGCATTGTCTCAAAGCAACTTTACAAGTTTAGATTATCTCCTAATAACTACGTCCAATGCCAATTTTCTACCACAGCAATAGGCTGGTCATCCAAAGCGATGAATTCAATGACCATCTCTGTAATCTTTTTGGCCATGTTGCTGTCTCGAAAAAAATCTCTCTTTTTTTAAAAGTTTCTGCTATCGTTTGTTGCTAGCGTGTGTAGCCTTTGCCTGAGTTGCCTGAATAAACTCGCTGTATTCTGCCGAGTGTTTATTTTTTAGGTGCTGTATCAGACCGCCTCGTGAAACGCTTGCATTGCAGACATTACACTTGGCTGATGGACTTGTTTTGTTTTCCAATGTAAAATAGGGCTGTTTTTTTTTTGTTTTTTTTTGTGTTTTTTTTTAAAGCAAAACAATCTAGATGGATTAGAACTTAAATTGGGTTTTGAAAAAGGACTTTCTCGTGTCGATTTTTCTGGATCAGGATTAAAAGCTTTGAAAAACGGGCCCCTGGAGGAAATGAATCCTTTTCTTCTGATTTGAGGTTGCTTTAATTGTGACTCATTCTTATTTTCTGCACTTTCATTATCAGGATTAATTTTAATTCAGAACCATGGAACCCTCAGGATTGGTTCATAAACCCAGCAGTCTGCTGCAGCCCCGACCCTGCGACCTTACGCCCTCGCATCACGGCGAGACGTCGGGGCAAACACCATGCTTAAAGACACAGCAGCACCGTGGGCCATCCTACAGACTGTACGGCGACGCTGACAGACACGAGTGCGAGACGCCCAAGGAGAACTGGTGCCCCCAGCAGGGCCCCACTCACTGGTGCGAGACTCCCAAACTGAGCAGGCAGGACATGGGTCTGCGCAGGCGCCTGCTCACCTCCAAATCTGCCACGGACGGGAAGTGGAGTGTCTCCAGAACGCCGAGCGACGGAGATGTACAGCACCAGACCACCTTCGAGTCACCAGACGATCTTCTAGGCGGCCCACTGTCCTACAGCACGCTAAAATCAGATGCCGAGAGCGCCCTCCACAGGAAACGGCGTCTGCGCTTCTCCCAGGCCGTCACGTCCACAGTTGAGGAGCGGCGGGAAGGGGCCTGTCCCAGCCCGCAGAATGAGACCCTGTCAGAGCCCGACCTGGACGAGAGCATCATCTCGGGGCTGTTTCCATCGGAGACGCCAGAGGCCGGAGGGGGTCGAGACAGGGACTGTTTCCAGACACCTGTGAACCGTCTGGCGGCCGATCTGTCTGAGAGTCTGAGCGTGCTCAGTACCCCCTCCTGCACCCCCCTCTCTAAACTGGAGGCGTCCGAGGACAGCGGGTTCAGCTCGCTTCGTTTGGATGGGTCCGAGGACGGCCCCAGCGATGGCTCCTTCCAGGAGGGGGCGCACTCACAGAATCGGCGTGACCATCGACGAGCCAGGCTCGAACGCCAGCGCAGGCTCTCCACGCTGAGGGAGGGCTCTCAGTCCGAGGACGAACTCAACAAAGGTCAGCGCCTGAAGGGGCGCGTGCTAAATCTGGATCCAGATGATGTGTTTGCAGAGACCCCGCCCCTCAGAGGAACCCCGTGCGGCCTGACTCTCACTCCGGCCCTGCAGGCCATCCACGCCCTCAGCCGCTCCTTCAGCCTGTCACATGACCTCGATCAGCCAATCGTAACGGAACTGAACCTCACTCACCTGATCGGACGGAAGATGGGTTTGGGACTGATGGACATTCTGACCGAGCTCAGCCTCAGGAACCTCTGGCACGTCCTGGGCTCCGTCTTGCAGATGCTTTCCGCCCGAGACCTCCACGTGTAAGTTACACTTACTCAACGGAAAAGATCATAAAGTTTGGTTCCCATATCTATAGTAAAATACTTACTTATATCAAAATCACTGGATTGAGATCACAGCTGTAGACCACATACCGATATGGGTGTGTGGACTTTCGGCTGACGCCTGGATGTTTACCTTTCCTGCCATGTAAATGACCTAAGTGTGTACATGGCGTTACACGCACACAAACAAACAAACCCATGTCTATAGTAATATATAGTACATGAGTATAGGGCTGCAACAAACGATTATTTTAATTAAAATAAAATAAAATAAAATAAAAAAAAACTTTCCATGTCTTTATTCAGAAATATAACATTAAATAACAGAGCAAATAAGTGCTTACAATAAATGAATAATAATAAATTAAATTCATTAATAAATTAAAATAACAAATTAAATAATAAAGAAAAATAAGTGCATCTCTGATGCAAACACTACATACAAACTCATTCACTCCCTTTCTTTAGGAACTTTCTTTGCATTGCAATCCAAAAATGTTATCATGTCAACATGCTCCTGGCTAAAGCTGGCTCTCTTTTTAGAGACTATGGCCCTGTCTACACGAACACAGGTATTTTTAAAAACGTAGCTTTTTCTATGCATTTTGACCGTTCGTCCACACGAAAATGGACATTTTTTTGCAAAACTCCTTCCAGTGTGAAGATTTTCAGAAACTCCATTTTCAGCGTTGTTGTGTGGACTGGGGAAAACGGAGTTTCTTGCTTGTAACGTCATTTGTGCACTATCTCCTGTGTTTACATGAGGTGATTTTGTGCAATAGCGGACGTAGCCAAAATAGTGCCAGCTGTAACACTGCTGACCGAACTTGTTACAAATATACAAATATATTTACAATTATTACTTTTTCATTATATTGAAGAACAGTGGCGTCAGAATGCGCTACGGAGGTCACTACTATATCCATCACACCCACGAAGCAGTTCCCGCCCCCAGCGTCGCCGGTTTTGGACGAGACCCGGTCGGACCTCTCGTTGGTGGGACAGCTTTCAAAACGAAGTGGTTGTTGAAGAACAATGGCGAGAAAATGTTCGTATGCATAGGACGTCGCTGTTGTCGTTGAGTGAGCTGCCTCGCCGGCATATAAGACTGCTGGTTTGGCATTGCTCTTGACAGCAACTGTGCGCATTTTTGCGTTTTCATGTGAAGGAAGTTTTTTGTTTAAACAGTGCTTGTGTGGACGAGATGTTTTTTTATAAACTAATTTGAAAACCCCCGTTTTAGAAAATACCGGTGTACGCGTGGACATAGCCTTAACGCTAACTTATTTTGAAGATTCCACGTCCGCGCCGGCTCCACCTCACTCCCTTCAATCGCTCGTGTTTTTTTTTCCCAGCGCTGACCGCAAGTGCCACAAGTAAGTGGATATGATAAGGCGAGGGACACATACAGTAAATCATGCAACACAACGAATCGATAATGAAATTCATTGTCGATGCGTTGTTGCAACCCTAGATGACTATTTCAGTACTCTGAGAATAAGTTACTTATACAGAATACTTTGAGTAAATGTTGTAAACTTTTTTTTTTTTTTTTTTTTTTGTGTTGTAGCTACATTGTGAACTTGTTTATGAAAGTACACTTTTTTCCCTTTTCCTCTTCTTTAATTTCCTTATCTTTTTTCTGATTTTTTTTATTACTTTTTATTCTTTGTTAGTATTTGTCTGTTAAATGTTTTTTTTTTTGTTTGTTTGTTTTTTTATTTCCCCCCCCCCCCAACTTTTCCCTTCCTTCTCATGTTTTGCCTTATACTGTACTTAGTTGTTCTTTGTTTAGTTCTGTTTTTATTTCTAGCTTCTTTATTTCAATTTAGATTTTTTTTTCTTTTCTGTTCTGCATATTCTTTTACTTCTATCATTCTAGTTTCTCTTGCTCTTGTTTTTCCTTTCTTACCTTTTAATGCTTTTTTTTTTCTGTCTTTGTTCTCTTTTTCTTTTCCCTTTTATTATTCTGCTTTTATTGTTTTCATTATTTATCCGTTATTTTGTTTACTTTTTACTCTTATTTCCTTTTTCCATTCTTTCTGTTAATGTCTTTAAATGTTTCTTCCTTAACTTTTTTCCTTCCTTCTGTTGTTTTGCCTTTTTATACTGTATTTAGTTATTCGCTTTTACTTCTGTTCTTATTCTTTTTTCTCTTCTTTTTGAAAAATTCTTTTCAAAAATGCTTCTCCTTTTCAATCTTAAACTAATCGACAGGTTAGTCGACTGCTAAAATGGTCATTAGTTGCAGCCCTAGTCACATCGTTGAACAGTCCCTAGTTAACAGTTGAGATATTCTCATGGGTACGTGTTCAACCTAAAGTGCAAGTACAGTAAAAATACACTCTTCTATATAGAGCATAAAGCAAATATAACACATTTTAAAAATAAACTTTTGTTCTCATTTTTTTGTTCTCATTTTTTAGAAAACAAACCATGGGTGTCATGTTTAGGTTTTTTTTTTTTTTTTTAATTGAGGGATTATAAACTATGGAGTACTTCCCTACTACTACTAATGAACACTAAAGGGAATAGTGTGTCTCTGCCATATGAATATCAAAGAGAAACTAAACCAAATAATCAACCACAAATATTAAGCCAATAATAAGAAAAACAATGTGAGGTGTTAATGTTAAACATAACAGAACGTGTATAATGGTTCATTCTCTTAAAGTGTACAATTAAAAATCAGTCTTAAGTACATCTTATTCACTTCTGAATGACAGAAAATTAGTATGAGTGAACCCTTGACCCCTGCTGACAGAAAAGAGGACCACAGTCTTAAGGAAACCTGGTAACCTTGGTTTCCTTTTTCTTTTCATTACGTGTTCAAAGTTTTATTAAAGACCTAAAGCTTTATGGAGAATGACTGTATTATACAGTACTGTATTCAATATTGTGGTTTAAAACAAAACACTATGTACTAGGGCTGGGAAGTATACCGGTTCAACCGTTACAGTGGGGTTAGGGTTAAGGCTTTTTTAAAAATAAAGATAAATTTTTTTTTGGCCATGCCTCCAAAAAAAGTACAAGGTATATAATCTATGAAACTATGATAACGTTCGGTCATGGGTTAAACAGCACTTGGGTGTAGTTCCAAATGTGGTGCTAGCAGTGGAGTAAGTGCCCTCTGGTGGAGACACTATGCAGCAACAAACCATTAAATAAAGCATCTATGGTCTTTCTCACTTTTTAAAATGATTTATTAGCCATTATAAGCACTGACAAATTATTGATTGGGTTCTCTAGTGTAGCCTTAACCTGAGATTGTGTGTGCTTTGTAGGTGTTCTCTGGTGTCTGAATCCTGGAGTGACATTGTTCTGCAGGACAGGAAAGCCAATCGAAGGAGGAAAATGTACGAGCGAGAGCAGACACACTTGTTAGAGGTGTGTGAGCTTCAATGGTTTACTTTGTTTTTTTGGTCAAACGCTAACAATCGTTAAAGGTGGAAATCTCACGATCACACCAATCCACTAAGATTTCACTAAAATATGATGACAGAGTTGATGTAAGGTGGCTCAGGATCTGTCTCAACTCAGGCTTTGTCATGTCATGTCAAGTCTAACACTTCTTTTTTACAGTGCCTAAAGCATAACCCATTTTACAATGGAGCGTTGTCTCAAAGCAACTTTACAATTGTAGATAATCTCCTAATCTACATCCAATCCCAAATTGAGCAAGTTTAGGGTGACTGGCAAGGAAAAACTCCCCAAGTGTCATGAGGAAGAATCCTTGGGAGGACCAAGACTCAAAAAGGGACCCAACCTCCTCGAGTGGTGTAGATGATAAATGTAAGAATGAAACTAATTTATCTAAACTAAGTCATGGAGTCCTAGTTCAAATAAAGTGTGAAATATGCACATTGGCATTAAGTAGTCCGATACAGAGAATCACTTCAGGATCCTGAGTCTAAGCAGGAAAGTCCCTGGCGGCACTTCATTCCCAGATAACCGGAGGAGGGAGAGTGTTACTGCCCTCTGGTGGCCCAGGTATGGTGGGGCTGGAGCTGATGATGGAAGCAGCTTGAGTGAAGCTGAAAACAGGAAATGTAATTAGTTATTGATTAAGAGCACAGTGTCTTTTAACAATCACTGATGCCATGTGTAGCATGAGACCCTGGCAGCATTGGCTATAGATAAGGTATAGGTAACACAGCCAAGAGGGATCACATGAGACATGGCAACCCAACGTCTCTGATCACCATAAGACTCTGACTATGAACCCCCAGCACTGCCCTTAGTCTAAGGCAAGGAAGCACAAGTCAAGATCAAGAGGACTGAAGCCCAGTTCAGCCAGACCGCTCACCCGACACTCCTGGCTAACAAACAAGGCAGGCAGGCCAGATATGACTCCAGACTCTGGCCCCAGTGACCCAAGCCATGCATCCTGGTATAAATCTTGTCAAAAGCCTGTGTAAATAAGTATGTCTTTAGCCTAGACTTAAAAATTTTGTATAGTGTCCGAGTCTCGAACAAAAGTGGGAAGTTTATTCCATAGTTGGGGGGCCATGTATGAGGAAAGCCTTTCCCCCTGCTGTGAGTCTTTTTAATTCTAGAAACTAAAAGAAGTCCTGCACCCCGCGGCGAAGTAGACGAGTTGGATTGTAAAACTCTAAGAGGTCACTCAGATAATGTGGGGCCAGGCCATGTAGAGCTTTAGAAGTTATAAGAAGTATTTTGTAATCAATGCGGAATTTAACTGGCAACCAGTGCAGTGATGATAGAACAGGAGTGATATGATTCAAGTTTTCTAGTTCTAGTTAGCACTCGAGCAGCTGCATTCTGAAGTAATTGAAGTTTATTTATAGATTTACTAGAGCATCCAGTAAGTAAGGTGTTACAGTAATCTAACCTTGAGGTTATAAACACATGGACAAGTTTCTCTGCATCATTAAAACATCTGTTTAATGAGCTGTAAATCAAGACTAGAATCTTTTACCCCAATTACCAATACTGAACTATCCGCACTGATCAGCTCAACATGTTTATTAGATCCAATTCCTACACGTCTACTCAAACAAGTATTACCTAGTGTTATAGAGCCAGTGTTAGCTATTTTAAATTCATCCCTTACCTTAGGTTATGTGCCCAAATCCTTCAAGTCTGCCGTTATCAAACCACTGATTAAAAAAGCCAATCTTGACCTTTGTGTGATATCTAATTATAGACCAATTTCAAATCTACCGTTTCTGTCCAAAATCTTAGAAAAAGCCGT
>JAJAGP010006496.1:0-21080 GCA_025084515.1 Ancistrus triradiatus | reverse complement strand
GACAATTTCCCCCAACATAGTAATAATCTATAATAGAACGGCTGTTCTACACTTGTACTGACTGTTCTAACTCAATTATTGTGTTTAGAGTCTTTGTTGTGTAAGTTACTCGTGTTTGCGCGTAGGATTTTCCGCTGCTTATTTGTGCCAAGCTGTAAATGGTGTTCGTAACTGTATGTGCCTGTCCTATTGTCAGTAGTACTCCTTTGTTTGTTCCCTCACTACCTGTAGATTCTCTCTAACCTATAACTATATAAACTGGTTCACATTCTCTCGTTGAGTCTCTGTTTCATCTGGATGATCTTCCATGTTGTTCCTAATACTGTCTATTAAGGCATTTTGGCTTCACTCAAACAAAAGTATCAGGTTCTTCTTGTCATCCTCTTAGGTTTTATGGCTTTAACCTAGACAGGGTCGTAACAGTGTATTAATGCATTTTGTAAATGATTATTGTGAATTCCCATATGAAAGTTATAAAAGTGTGCCACATGTTCAACAAATTAGGCTTCCACTCAAACTGTTAGCAGTATCTCTGATGCATTTATGTATCGTATTGTGAAAATAACCCTTATATTTACATTACAGTAGCTTAAAAAGACTGTGACTATAGTAATGTCCGGTCAACGTCACAGAACGTAATGCACTCTTTAAGCAGTGCATCCCTGCAATTTGAAATTAACTGAAAAAAAAACCTGTGCCATTGTGTCAGCATGGAATAGGTTTTATGACCAGTTACACGATAAACAACAATGAAAAATGAAACATTATGAAAACATTATTGCTCACAGATGGAATAACAAAAAACATTGATTATCTCATTACAACTGCACATATAAAGGTCTGGAATGTATAAGATGGAAAGCCAACACCAGATCCTCTTAATAAAAAGTTCTGGAGGTGGAAAAAAAGGGCAGGTGTAAAGACCGGAGCAACTCTGACTGGTAAAATCATTAAAGTCAGATGACCTGGTTGGAACATCTCCAAAACAGCTATTCTTACAGGGTGCTCCTGGTCAGCAGTGCTGAGCATCTACACACAGTGGCCTGAGGAAGGATAAACCACAAACTGGCAACACGGTGTTTGACACCCAAGGCTCATCGATGCACAGGTGCAACAATGGATATCCCATCTGGTCCAAACTGACAGAAGGTTTGAAGAAGCCACAAAAATATTTATTGCTGGGGTTTGGGAGGAATGTGTCACAGAACATGGTGACAGCCGAAGGGCATGGCCAGCAAATGATTCATCAAAAAAGTAATAAAAATCCATAAAGCAAATATGCCTTCAAAACCAATGGAAAGTTAGGAAAATCGTATAAAAATACTCAATACTCGTCAGCACCGGTAACCATTAGTAATCTTCATCCATTCTCCTTTTCAAATCCTCCAGTATATCAGTTGCCTCAGGCACACTAAGTGGTTTATCGGGCTTCCTTATAAGATGCAATTTATCCACTTTACAGACTCTCACTCTGTTCATCAACCTTCTGCGATTCATTTCCAGGGTCCAATCTTCCTCCATGTGGAAGGCCACAGACACGTGATCCCACACGAAATAATTCACATCCCTTGACGGCTTGGCATACACTTTACCTTTCCCTTCATCCATCTTCAACCGGTAGTTGTATTCTTTTGAAGGAGCCTGGCATCTCCATGACAATTTCCCGTAAAGGCCATTGTACCCACACAAAGCGTGACTGTTAAATGGGAGGCGAGGGTATTTTTTATATTGGGTTCTGTCTCGTGGATGCACCAGAATCGTGTACATGATCTCTTGTTTATAGAGCTTGGTGTCTAACACACGAAGAATAGGAGATGTGCGGTTGCAGAACTGTGCGCTGTACAGACGCAGGAGCTCCTTTATCGGAAACATGAAACGGAAGTTGCCGTAACGTGACTCCTCCTGAAACGCTGGCGAAGTGGTGAATTTATCCAGGAAAGGCTCTTGTTTTGGGCTAAACCAAGGAGGTAAAGTGTCTAGCCATCTTGACTCGGCTGATGCAATGGCACCCTTAGTAATAAAAGGTCTAAACCACAGCAAGCCATGGGGCGCCTGGAAACCACTACTATCGTATATTCCCTGAAGGCCACTTAACGCAGTCTCATGGCACAAGTTTTTCGCTTTGAAAAGCACAGACTCGGGATAGCGGGGAATGTTGGTCCTCAGCAAGTAGCTGTTATCCAGAGAAGGGTCTTCTTTCAGATCGTCCAAACTTACATGCTCCCCTTCACAACATATGTACTGATAACCTCTTGAATTTGTATGTGAAGTCCAATCTCTAAGGGAAAAAAAAACAGGTTTGTTTTAGGGACCTCTCATATAATAAACAGTTCAAATGCGTTACAATTAAAAATATATAAAACAGTAAAATAAAATATGAAACTGGATAAAAGATAAACAGAGCATACTGAAAGATATCAGTAAAGATGAATTTCAAATTGTCAGGGAGAAAATTCCAGTGCTTTTGACCATGGTGGCTAAGTGTTGGCTCCCCACACTTTCCACTGACCTGGCACTGTTTTTCACAAACATCTTCAGAATTGGCTGTTTGACACCAAGGGGTCGACAGCCACTGAACTACAACTACAGAGCTAGTCTGTATTTCTAAAATGATTTGTTTTGAAAAGCAGTCAGTGATTGGACTTAAACGTTGAACTTTGACTCCTATTGTTAGGCCTAATCCCTAAATTTGACTACCTTTAATATTCTTGGTTTGTGTATAAAAGAGTCAGACCTAGTTCCCGTCAGCAGTTAGAGGATGTATGACAGTATAAGATTGTATATTAATGAATGACCTTTAAGGGGAATGTGAGGAAAAGACATGCTAGTCTTCCCCTAGATATCTGTCATGTTTTATGTTATTCTAATTAGAAACCAGACTGAATGGTGAAGGGTTTCCTGATTATTAATATCCGTTAGGCTAAAGAAATATTAATAACATAAGTTAACAACAAAATTAACCTAGTCATTCTGATAATATCCGATATCCTGGTAATATCCTAGTGGGGTGTGCGTGGCTGGAGGGTGGGCAGATGGATGGGTGGTACAATAACCAGCTTGGGAATCTTTTTTGTTAAAACCAATCCGGCTTTAAACTTCTCCCACAACAGTAATCTCTCGGACCTGCCTGGTGTTGTTCCTTTGGTCTTCATGGATGCCTTCTCTCCTCCTCTTTCGCCTTAACAAACTCTAGACTAACAGAGCATGTGCATTTATACGGAGACTTGATTACACACAGGTGGATTCTATTTATCATCATCAGTCATTTAGGTCAACAGAGATCCTCACTGAACTTCTGGAGTGAGTTTGCTGCACTGAAAGTAAAGGGGCTGAATAATTTTGCACGCCCCACTTTTCAGTTTTTTATTTCTAAAAAAACAGTTAAAATATCCAATACATTTCGTTCCACTTCACGATTGTGTCCCACTTGTTGTTGATTCTTCACCAAAAAATTACAATTTCATATCTTTAGGTTTGAAGCCTGAAATGTGGCAAAAGGTTGAAAAGTTCAAGGGGGCCGAATACTTTTGCAAGGCACTGTATTATGAATTTGCCTCATTAAAAAAATAACCACCCCGAAAGAGGAAAATGAAGCGATCTGACTACTTCCAGTCCTCATTTCTTGGTCCCAGGTGTCTTTTTTTTTTTTTTTTTTTGCCAAACATTAATAGTGGAATAAATACATCAATAAGGGACCAGATTAAATAACTGATATGTTAATATGAATTAGATGCCCTAGATTAATTCTTAAGTTTAAGATTAGATGTTAAACACTCGGAGATGCTGTTTTTTATGGTGGATCATTCAGAACTAATTTGATGAGCAGACTGGACTTGCGAAGAAATTTCCTAACATAAGTCCAATAAATAAATTCCAGATATGGGCCAGCATCAGGACCGTAAGGAACAACATCAGAAGGAGGGTTTATGGCGGTAATAGCTTTCTGTGAGATTTTAAAACTTGTTCGCACAGATTCTGCAGCTGATAGCTGTATGTAATGTCAGATAAACAGGTGTTGAAATATGCTCTGGTCTTTATCACCTGGTCTTAGGAAAGGGGTGAAGAAGTCTTCCTTACACATCAGTCTGTTCTCCACTACAATCAACCGAACATGGTTCTGAACAAGAACATAAAATTCTTCTGATAATAATAAAAGCAGGCTATGAAGTCCAAATAGGTGTCGGGTTGTCATTAAAAGGATTCAACGCTGAATGTTTTTGCTTTCTGTACACAGTATGGGGAGGAAAATTCCCTGGAATCACCGTGTTAAATAAGCCTACAAACGATAGGTACAAGAAGCAATACAAATGAACAGACGGTGAAAAATCCGGATGTAACATTAAGAATTCCCCACCGAATCATTTCCCCGTTATTATTAACCCCTTATTAACCCTGCAGTAATGCAGCGTTCAAATACTGACTGCACCGCAGCAATGAAATAAATTAGAGTAACATAAAACGCGTTATTAAAGAATGCTGCAGCTTTTCGCTACCTACCGTTCTCATTTAAAGTTCGTTAGTACGTATTTAAATCGCTTTATCCGTTATATTCAGCCTGATTGATTTATTTCAAAGTCTAAAACTGAAACTTTAAATCTCCCCTAAAAAAAACTGTTACACAAGCGAAAGTGCGCGAGCGCCATTTTCGAATAAATTAAAAGTAACAATAACTAAAACTCGCCCAAAAACTCGACATCTTAGATGATGGTTTAAATTGTACATTGTTTAAGAAATTAGAATGTCATTTTTCTTACCCGTTACCCATTGTTGCTTCTTGTCTGTCTCCTCCGAGCAGCCGCCCACAGCACAAACAACCTTCCGTCCACACGCCCAGTGATAACACCAGCACTGTCACAGAGTTTTTATGCCGGGCTTAGGCTTCGCCAAACGCCTACCAATTTTCCTATGTCGTTATAAAATCAAGTCTTGTCTCGCTCGCGTCATCTCCGTCGTGCGATGTAGACTAAAGGGGTTTGTCCAGATGTATTGTTTTCTCGTCCTGGCGTTCCGACTAAATCAACCGTGTCCAATATTATCAAAACTCTTGGCTCATGCAAATAGTGGCAGGAACATTGTCGACAATCAACAGGTGGACACCACTACAATACTTAAAAAGCCACTTTGTTTATCGATGGTGTTTTTTATTTGTGGACTGACGTTTCACAAGTTTTGAAAAATGACATTTAGCCTTTGTACTGCTCATTATAGTAAAACACATTATGCTCTCTTGCATTTATGCTATGTAAAACAAAAGCAAATGTATAGTGGCGAAACGTTCCTTGCAGTACATAGGTGACAAAAAGGGAAAAAGAAACAAAACACCAAATATATAAGACTTAAACACCAAATATATAGTATTTTATTAAAAACAAACCTGATATCAAGAACAAAGTATGACAGACAAAATGAATGTCGCAGGTGGTCACCGTGACCCATCATGCTGATACAGACACTAGCTGTATGTGGCTGTCCTGCCATGGAACCTGACAATTTCCCCCAACATAGTAATAATCTATAATATAAACGCTAACCCAGTGGTTCCCAAACATTTTCAGCAGCGCCAAAAAGATAAGCTTTTTGTAGATGAAAATATTTTCGAGGCCCTGAATTTGGCACACTGGTACATGTCTTTTACCTCCAACCTCTTAAGTGACATGCATTATTAAATTATTACTGTGTAATAGAATTTATTTGCCTTCCTGTGCCTACCTGGCAAAGCTCCACGTCCCTTAAAACTTACAAAAAGCTACAAAAATACTCGATACTCATCACCGGTCAGTTGTAGTAGTAGTAATGATATCCATTTATTCTCGATCTCAAACTCTGCAGTTTGAAAGTAGCCTCAGACACACTAAGTGGTTTATCGGGCTTCCTGAGAAGATTTAATGGATCCACTTCACAGACACTCACTCTGTCCATCAACTGTCTGCGATTCACTTCCAGGGTCCAGTCTTCCTCCATGTGGAAGGCCACGGACACGTGATCCCACACGAAATACTGCGGGCCCCTTAACCGCATGGCATACACTTTACCTTTCTCTTCATTCACCTCCAGTCTATGGTTGTATTCTTTTGAAGGAGCCTGGCATCTCCATGGCACATTCCCAAAATACCCACTGTATCCACATAAAGACTGGTCGTCACGTGGGAGGCCAGGGTACATGTCATATTGAGTTACATACCGTGGATGCACCAGAATTGTGTACATGATCTCTTGTTTATAGAGCCTGGTGTCTAACACGCGTAGAGCCGGAGCTCTGTTGTAGCAGAACTGTGTGCTGTATAGACGCAGGAGCTCCTTTACAGTAAACGTGAAGCGGAAGTTGCCATAACGCGACTCCTTCTGAAATGCTGGCGAGGTGGTGAATTTTTCCAGAAAAGGCTCTTGATATGGGCTAACCCAAGGAAGTAAAGAGTCTAGCAAATTTGATTCAGCCGATGCAGTGTCATCCTCAGTAACGAAAAGTTTCCACCACAGCAAGTTGTCATGGATGGGCCGGAAACCACCACTAGTGTATATGCCCTGAAGGCCACTTAACGCAGTCTCATGGCACAAGTTTTCCACTTCAAAAAGCACAGACGTGGGATAGAGGGGAATGTTGGTCCTCCACAAGTAGCGGTTATATACAGAAGGGTCTTCTTTCAGCTCTTGCAAACTCAAGTGTTCCCCTTTACAACAAATGTACTCATAACCTCTTGAACTTATGTCCCAAGTCCAATCTCTAAGAAAACAAAATAAGACATAATAAAAACACAGGTTTGTTTTAGTGGCTTTTTCATATAAGAAGCACGTCAAGTGCATTACAGATGAAAAAGATATTAAACAGTCAAATAATGCATATAAGTAAAAACATAAATCTAAAAGGGTAACAGATAAACATGGTGAAGTAAGAGTTTTCAAAGATCTCAACTGGATGGCAATTGGGTGTAGCGAAATAAGCAGTTTATTATGAATTTTCACAAGGACCACAAAGAACAGGCTTTTCTGTATTCTTGGTCGCAGATGTCCTGTAGTCAGTCATCTTAAGCCAAATGGTACCCACACAAAAACCTTTCCAATGAAAAAAAATGTTTATTTGCCAAAAAAACAGTGGGATAAATGATTCAATAATTAATATATCAGTTATCTGAGATTAAATGTTGTATGAGGTGTTATCACTTGATGATGCTGTATTTTATAGTGGATCATTAAAAACTAATTGATGAGCAGACTGGACTTATGAGGTAATTTCCTAACATAACTCTAAGAAATAAATTCAAGATATGGGTCAGCATGGGAACTGGAAGGAACAACATTCAGAGGGAAGGTTTATGGTGGTAATAGCTCTCTGTAGGGTTGTAAAACTTTTTTTTTTTTTTAAGATCATTTGCAACTACTGCAGGGTTCAAAAGCTAAAAAAAAGAAGAATGTGAATATGTGAATGAGGAACCCAAATGTACTGCACTACTGAACCTGTGATCTACAAAGCGAAATATTACAATAAAACATCTTTCCGTTAGCTACCTAGCTAAAAAATGACGAATTTTATATAACAAAAGTTATTGAAAATTCGTTAGTACTTTTTAAAATCTTTGCTATAGAACTTCCTTTAAACGTGCACATGGGTATGTGCGAATAAACACAAACTCCAAGCGCCATTTTCGACGAACTACGCATAAACCCGCCCAAAAAACAGTAGACATCTCAGCGGACGGCCTAAACTGTGCATTGTTTAGGAAACTATAATATCATTTTATTCTTACCTGTAAGCCATTATACATGCTTGTTTCGCACCTCCGCCACCAAGCTCTGTCCTTCTACCTGTCCAGTGACAACACTAGCAGTGTCACGGAGTGAGCCGACTTCGCAAGGGGGCGTTTGAACATGACAAGCAGTTCATGTAACAACAGTACAAAATATTATTTTAATTAGGGCTGAAAAATACAGGAAATTGTATATTTTTTGCCTCCAGCCTGTCAAGAATTCTTGGAAAAGCAAAATACTCTTTTGAGATAAATATATGTCCATAACAGAGTTGACGTGCAAACACCAAAAAGTTTACGGAAAATGAAAGTTATTTGAGTAAAACAACACACCGAGATGCCAGATGAATTGTTCCGTTGGATTATTATGTCTCATAATGTAAAATTTATATATATACACACACAAATATACAGGTGGGGCAAAAAAAAAGTAATTTTGGTTCAGCCACTGAATGCGCAAAGGTTCTCCTAAACTCAGAAAGATGAAGAGAGGTCTGTAAATTGTCATCAATAGCTACACTTTTCAAATATGAGAGGGACAAAATAAAAAATAAAAAAAATCCCAGGAAAATCACATTGTAGGGGGGGGGACTTTTAAAGAATTATTGAATTGTAAAATTATGGGTGGAAAAAAATAAGTATTTGGTCAAAAATAACAAAAAGTTTCAAAACTCAATAATTTGTAGCAACATAACCCTTTCGTTGGCAGTGAACCAGAGGTCAAAGTTTCCTGTAAGTCTTCAACCAGGGTTGGCACACCCACTGTAAGGCTGGTAATTTTGGCCATTCCTCCATGCAAGGATTTCCTTTCCTTCTAGAGCAAGTTGGATGTTTTTGGGCGGGCCAACACAACTTCAAACTCCTCCACACATTTTCTATGGGAGCTGAGGTCTTGGAGAAGGCTCCCCCCTGCCCCACCACCACCAGGACCTTGGATGGAAATGCTTTTTACGGAGAGCCAACTCCTTCGTGTGGCCCGAGTGTCAAGGGAACACCCAGGCCCCGTTCCATTCTCCCTTAACACGTATCAGTCGGTCCTGTTCCTTTGCAGGAAAAAACAGTCCCAAAAAAGCATGATGGTTTCCACCCCCATTTGCTTCACAAGTAGTATTGGTGCAACTCAGAGGGGAAGTCTCTTCCTCCAAAACACGGGCAAAGTTGATGTTTTTTTTTTACCAAAAAAAAGTTCTATTTTAGTTTCATCTGACCAACATGGTATTCTCCCAATCCTCTTCTGGATCATCCATATGCTTCTGGCACACTTTTAGACGGGCCTGGACATGTACTGGCAACTGCAGGAATTAGGAGGTCCCCTCTCGGGCCCCCGCGTTTAGTGTGTTACTGATGGTAGGGGCCTTGTTCCCTTGGTCCTTTCAGCTCTATGCAGGGCCATTGTATTCAAGAGGTTCATCCGTGTAAGTTTCTGGGATTTTTGCTCACGTTCTCATGATCATTTGGACCCCACGGGAATTGAGATTTTCTTGCGTGGAGCCCCCCAGATCAAGGAAGGATTATTCCAATGGTCTTCTTGTATGTTATTACAATGCTCCCACAGTGATTTGTGATTTATTCACACCAAAACTGACTTGGCCAAGGTAAGAATTCACTCTTTCCCCAGCTGGTGCAGGTCTACAATTTTCTTCCCTGGTGTCTTTTCAAACAGCTCTTTTGGTCTTGGGGCCATGGTTGAGTTTTGGAGTTCTGGACTGTTTGAGGGCTGTGAGGGGAACAGGTTTATATTCATTTATACAGCTAAACGAGGTCAAAACAGTGCCCATTAATACAGGTAAGGGTAACGAGTGGAGGGACAGATGAGCTCTTAAAGAAAGGAAGTTACAGGTCGTTGGAGAGACAGAAAAGTGTCTTTTGCTTGTTTTGTTGGGTGACCAAAAAATACTTATTTTCCAACATGATTTACAATTTAATTTTTAAAATTCTTTTAAAAAAAAACCTACAATGTGATTTCCTGGGATTTTTTTTTTCTCATTTTTTCTCTCCTAGTTTGAAAGTGTTACCTTGATTGGAAAAATTTACAGCCTTTCATCTTTCTAAAGTTGGAGGAACTTGCAACAAATCAGTGGCTGACCTAAAATTACTTTTTACCCCCACTGGTGTGTTATTTGAATGTTTACTGTCTGAGGATAAAGTTTTTTATATTGGAGGTAAAGTGTTACAATAAAAATGTTTCATTACCGCAAGAGTTCTGAACACCTGCAGCTTTACAGCTTAGTTATTTTTAAGTTATTTTATCAACAGTGATTAAAAAAAAAAGAGAGGGCAAGAATGGAATAACAAATTAGAATAATATCCTATTAAAGGACAAAATGAATTTCCAGTTTTAAAGCTCTCTACAAAGAGCTTGTTTTGGGGCAGGAAGAATTTACGCAGGCCAAAAGGATGCCCACTATGAAAAAAAATGGGGGACACACTCCAAGGGTCCACGTCCTAATTGAGGAATTATTCTAAAAAACTTGGAATGTCATTCATTTCCTTTTTGGTAGGATTGTTGTACTAAATGTAATTAAACTGTATCAGCTGCACATTTTCAAAACCTTGACTGGTAGTATAAAACACAAACTGTCTTTTATTCTAAACTTTACCAATATATAAAACTGTGGGGGTTTTCTATCCTAATGGTTTAACCTTAACTTGGTCACATTACTTACTACTCATACGCTCTCCTTTTTTAACCTTCCCAATTTTGTTTACACTTGCACAACCAACCATCTTCTTTTGCCACACTTCAAGTTGGATTTTCTTCTTGAAAAAGCTTTATTGTCCTTTCCATTGTTTCAACTGACAACTCTCTTGTTGGAAATTTTTTTTCCTTCATTTAGCCAAGTAGAATGAATTTAAAGCTGATTCAATCATGGCTTCCTCAACACTAGGTGATTCCATATTTTTTTCTTCTACTTGAACTGGAAATATGCATTTAATTAAAATAATTGATTTTTTTGTGAGGTACTATATAGGCTTCATGAAGATCGAATGTTCAGCTATGAAACAAAACTTGTTTGGTGTCATACCTGTGATCAGTGCATGTGCTACAAAGTCATGCCTGTTATTGTGGCACATCTTTACATCTTAAAAATATGACAGCTGTTAGGTTTCTGCGACCCCTGCATGATATTTAGTTTTTTTTTTTTTTTGAGCCGATTTTCTGGGCTTCATATTGGGATACCCTGTAGGATATCTGCCAACGTGGTTCTATTTTAAAATGCTGTTTGTTTTTTTCCAAAAGTGGCACAACAACCAGCTAAACTAAAATATAAAAACAAGGACCATCTTATTACCAAAAAAATAAATTACATTTGGAAGATTTATTTTCTCAAAGTCATCTGGCCATTTGAAGTGTTTTTTTTTCTCTTCAGGAAAGGTGTTTTTTTGTGTTTTGGGCAGGTGGGACGGGCTGCTTCTTTCAGGGAGCACAAAAATGATGATGCATTAACCATGCTGACTACCTACAGAGCTCACTATGAAACAGGGCATAGCCATTGCTTAATTATTCTCAGTACAAAAGCACAAGAAGTCATTACAAAAAATTTAGACTTTTTTTTTTTTTTTCTCAAATGACAGTACAAGACAACAGTATGCTTTGATAAACTGACATAATTGTATGAATGGTTCCTGATTTGAAATGTTGTTACAGTAGAGAACACAAGCTAATAAAATCAAACGTTTTTGATTCCAAGCATTGCTAAGCACACAATTTGCACATTTTGTCAAATATCGGTATTCAAATTTCTATAATACTTTTCTGTAAAACAATTGATATGTTTACTGCAGGGAGACCAATGGTGAAGCCTCAAAGTCACACTCTATATAATCCTCGGGGATCAGCTTGGGTGTTGCCCCTTGACAGAGGCGTAGGTGATCAACGAGAATTTCCTTGCCAAAGTTAAAGATCTTATCGTCTGGCACATGGAACGCCACTGTTACGTGGTCCCAACTGTAGTATTTCCTCTTCTTCACAGGCACACGGTACGCCCGCATTGAACTTAACCTAAAGGCCCCTACTGCGCTCATTCCCTCTGGTCTCCACAGCATCTTCATATCCTTGAAAGCACACACTGCATTGGGAGAATTATAAAGAAGTGGGTATTCTCCAAACATACTCTCTCCACTTGGACCATGGACGACTATTTCATACGTGACCTCCTTCTTGTAAACGACAGTGTGATAGATACGCATCTGGAATGGCTCTCCATGGCAGAACTGGTCAGCATATCTGGTCAGCAGTTCGTTCAGGGAGAACCTAAAACGGAAGTTGCCGTACATGGAGGACTTGCGGAAGGCCGGCGAAGAGGTGAACTTGTGCAGGAAAGGTTTTATTTCATCCTCATTCATTCTGTCACGATGAAGGGCACGCCGTTCCGCGTCTTTGATTTCGTCTTCAGAGACAGATAAACTCCACCACACCAGTTGACCCTTGAATCCACCATCACTCAGGATACCTTGAAAGCCTGCAAGGTTTGTGTTGTGATGTAGATTGGACACACAAAACTCGACTGGCAAAGGGAAGTTTGTGGGTGTTTGATCCAGGTAGTCATTTCTAATCTTCTTTCGGAGATCAAGGAACTTCAGGTGTTCCCTTGGGAATATGGTCTTGTTTGTTTTTACTTTACTGGGAAAATCCATTCCAGTATGGGTCAGTGACTAGGAAACTGGTGAAAGAAGGAAGAAATTTTAATATACATCATATCAACCATCAAATGGTTCTTCAAATTACTGTCATTACAGTGTGGATATGGTTGATACAAGAAAACTTCAAAATCGTCATGGTGGAAATGATGGCTTGCATAACCACGCATTAGTCAACCTACTGGAAATCACCTTTGATTCCAGCTGCATCTGTTTTTCTATTTATAATGTCTTGTGTAATGTGGAGGCATCCGTCGCTGGTGCTGTGCAGCACAAATTTCACTTGGGGTGGTGAAAAGCTGAAGTGACGCAAGGTCCCCCACCCACAGGAGCGCTAATACTCAGAAACCTAACCCTGGCGAAAGGGGAGGTAATCAGATGTAACGCACACAGAAACCAGAAACTATGAGCCAACAAGCCCATCTGGGCTTTTACGCAGGTGCCACAAGACCTACATTGCTTCTATACATGTGCTGGGGAACTGTGTTTTTGCCACTCTGGTTCGTTCCCCACCTCTGGTTTGGTGATGTCTGTAAAATTGAGGGTTGCGTTTTGGATCTTGGCACTTGAGTATTCAGACCAAAGTTCAGACAGATCTGCCACCCTTGAAGTCTGGGTTGCTGTGTGTATTCTACTAAATGATCTCCCAGTACAAGTTCCCGAGCATAAGTGCTCCTTGGGTGGGGGTCTTTATGTGGGACTGTGGTAGCCTAGTGGTTAAGGTACTGGACTCTGGACCAGAAGATCCAGGGTTAAAATCCCACCTCTGCACTGTTGGGTCCTTGAGCAAGACCCTTAACCCACCAATTGCTTGGACTGTAAGACTGTATCAATTGTAAGTCGCTCTGGATAAATGCTGTAAATGTAAATGTCAAGCTTTGCACCACATAAGGGGCATGAGCTGATAGTGAAACAGGGATTTGCTGTGCCTTTAGGGTCTTGTAAATATCAAAATAGCTGCAGCTGCAATAACAAATTTTAAAATTTAAATTTTTTTATTTTATTTTATTTTTAGATTTAAAAAAGTATGAAGACAGAAATCTCAGGACAGAAACACCACGTCTACAGCATGATGACGAAGGAACAGAGGCCAAAAGTTGGACCTACTAGTGAAATTAATAAATATCTATAATACTTCCACTATTAAATTAACAATCGACATCTTTGTGGTCAATATAACAAACTATCGAAGCTGATGTGTCAGGAAATATATTGCATGCATCTTATTTTATGCACCGAGATCTAAAGTCAGACATTTCTTCCAATTATGCAGCAAACATTTGTTTTAGTTAGATAATAGACTTGTTCTCCGTTCATGCCAAGTCGGCATCGAACAATAACCTTGACTCAACATGAATCACCTGCAGTGGTCTGTGTGGCAACGTTTGTCAGTGAAAAGGCTGTTTGAGCTGTGTATTGACTAAGATGAGAAATCGAAACTTAAACTACTTTGCCTAGCCAGAATAGAAACTTACTAGTACCTGCTGAATTAATTCTGGGAAATTTTTAATATTTCTCATGTCAACTGTATGTGCATGGAAAAAGAGTGGTATGGCTTTTCCATTTGAAGTCTTCTTTTGACTGTTCTAAGTCCATGAAATGTTTCTGTACAAGGTCAATTTTGTCCCATCAGTATCAGACAAAACAACCCTTTGCCTGCTCTTGAGCCTCATATCACTTTGGATAAAGTCTGCCAAGTCAATAAATCAAATGTAGATGTAAACATGGAGCCAGTACAAATACAATACGAAATAATACAACATCAGTAAAGTATTTACTCACCAAATGAGGAGTCCTTGATAACCAGTGCTGATGCAGTGTATGACAAGAATGAGATTTAAAATATTTCAGAAAATGCAGCTCCTCCCTTTTGGCACGTTTATTTCCTTGTCTGTTTCTAAGACCTCCTCACAGAGCCTGTTTATTTTTAAATTTACGCCATTTCAGCATGTTTAAGGCATGCTTCATATTTGTAAGGATATATCAGATACATCAGCTTAGCTAAATTGCATAGGATAGTATGTGAACCTCTAGGGTTAGCAGTTAATATGAAGGTAAAATTGGAATCAGGGTGTTGTCCACCATTGAAATGACAATAAGGTGTCAACAAGCACCCTGTTGTATTTACAGAACAGGGATATTCTGTTCTACAAGTCTGACCTTCCACATATTTGTGAACAAAGGATACTTCTGAAAACCTCAGAAAAAAAAAGTTGAAGAGTTCTCTGAAGAGTTTGAACTCCATCAACCAGTACAAATGGAGGAAACTCAAGACCATTATTACCCTCCCCAGTATTGATCTATAAACATACATCACTCCCAGAGCAAGGTATAGTCCGCAAGATCACAAAGAAACCAGCTTAACCTCTGTTCCGTTTTCTAATGTTAATATTATAATGTTCATCAGTCCACCATCAGGACACAGCACCAATGGCATGCATTGCAGGGTTGCAAATACAAAGCCATTTCGTAAGTTCTTCCATTAATAAATCAGATAACTGGAATGCAACGTGACAGAACTGCCTCCTTCCCCAAGTGCACTAATATTCTGGTAAGAGCATATGGTCACAGAGGGTCATGAGGGGGTTACGACTAAGGAAGACGAAGGGGAGTAAGATGAGTTCCTGGACTCCTGTTTTTGGTAATTAGGATGTAGGAAGTTAATGTTCAGATGGAACTAGATAATGAGTGGGGCATCCAAAAAGCACAGGGACACATCCTTTACTGAATCACAAGAGACAGGGAGCAGACTCGCATTCTTGAGTCCATTTACACACACTATTTAAAACCATAAATACCTCACACTTCATCTAAGCTGTAACCCATGTCAGCAGTTTATCACTTTAATAGCTTTGTGAAATTTTCAACGGCCACCTTCTCCTTCAAGGGTCAACTTCTCAAACTAAGCAGTAAAAGAAGCAAACAGTGACACTCTTGGATTTCCTCCAGACATCATTCTCTCATTATAGGGTCTCTGTGCTTTTTAACCTATACTTATAGGTAATCATGGTCAACATTAGAGAAAAGCTTTTAAGATTAACCATTATGTTTACAAGATTAAGAACTTTGACTACTACAGGTTACCTGACAATCAAATGACTACATAATAAAGCATCTAATCAAATTTCACATGCTCAAACTTGTTAAGGGGTTGATTAATGAAATGACTGTGTGGAGCAAAATCTGGATGGCGTATGTGTACTTTGTAATAATACAGTGAACTCCCACCACACTGTCCTTGAATTTTCCACATATTGCAATGTAACAACTTGGAAATAAATAAATATGTTGTCTAGATTCCTGATCCAGAATTTCTGATTTAATTCTAGGTTGTAACAATATGTTGAAAAGTTCAAGGTTTGTTGCATGTTTGTCACACTTAAGTGTTTCAGAACATCAAATCAATTTAAATATTATTTTATATTAGTCAAAGACAACACAAGTAAACACAAAACACAGTTTTTAAATGAAGTGTTAATTATTAAGGGAGAAAAAAAAAAATCCAAACCTACATGGCCCTGTGTGAAAAAGTGATTGCCCCCTAAACCTAATAACTGGTTATACCACCCTTAGCAGCAACAACTGCAACCAAGCGTTTGTGGTAACTTGCAGCAAGTCTTTCACAGCGTTGTGGAGGAATTTTGGACACTCATCTTTGTAGAATTGTTGTAATTCAGCCACATTAGAGGGTTTTCCAGCATGAATGTCCTTTTAAGGTCATGCCACAGCATCTCAATAGGATTCAGGTCAGGACTTTGACTAGGCCACTCCAAAGTCTTCATTTTGTTTTCCTTCAGACATTCAGAGCTGGACTTGTTGGTGTGTTTCGGCCAGACATTCTCCTTCAGGATTTTTTGGTAGACAGCAGAATTCATAGTTCCATTTATCACAGCAAGTCTTCCAGGTCCTGAAGCAGCAAAACAGCCCCAGGCCATCACACTACCACCACCATATTGTAATAATGTTCTGTTTCTGAAATGCTGTGTTACTTTTACACCAGATGTAATGGGGGACACACCTTCCAGAGAGTTAAACTTTTGTCTCGTCAGTCCACAGAATGGTTTCCCAAAAGCCTTGGGGATCATCAAGATGTGTTCTGGAAAAATTGAGACGAGCTTTAATTTTCTGTTTGCTCAGCAGTGGTTTTCATCTCTGCCATGCAGGCCATTTTAGACCAGTCTCTTTCTTATGGTGGAGGCATGAACACTGACCTTAAGTGAGCCAAGTGAGGCCTGTAATTCTTTGGATGTTGTTGTGGGGTCTCTTGTGACTTCATGGAGGAGTCGTCGCTGTGCTCTTGGGGTAATTTTGGTGGGCCGGCCAGTCCTGGGAAGGTTCACCACTGTTCCATGTCTTCACCATTTGTGGATAATGGCTCTCACTGTGGTTCACTGGAATCCCAAAGCTTTAGAAATGGCTTTATAACCCTTTCCAGACTGATAGATCTCAATGACTTTCTTTCTCAATTGTTCCTGAATTTCTTTGAATCTCGGCATGATGTGTAGCTTTTAAGGATCTTTTGGTGTACTTCACTTTCTCAGGCAGGTCCTATTTAAGTGATGTCCTGATTGAGAACAGCTGTGACACCTTCATTTAAAAACTGCATTTTGTGTTTATTTGTGTTGTCTCTGACTAATATTTAAATTGGTTTGATGATCTGAAACACTCAAGTGTGACAAACGTAAAAAAAAGGAAAACAGGAAGGGGGCAAACAGTTTTTCACACCACTGTATGCTATAAAAAACGTCTCATAATTAGCTCTTAAAATGTACGATTCCACAGGAACATATTAACAGTTTCAATCCCAATAAATGCCCAAACAGATTCATAAGTCAGAAAAAAAGGGAACAATACTTATTGTTCCAAAACAGAACGGTCCCTAAAGTCATATTAGTGTATATCATGTAGTGTATGGACTGGTGCAATACCATTCTCCCGCTTTGCATAACTTCCCAGTCTATGAGCAGTTCTGTCAGAATGTTTTCATGGTCTTCCAGCTCTTGGCTTTGGAAGTACCTAACATAATACTAAGAGTGAAAACTGCAGGCAGGAAACAGACAGCTTTTGAAAGGCTGTTCCTGTTTTGTACCTGCAATCTTTGAAAACAACAGAACCAGAAACTGGCATGAATAAAACGATGACTAGCACAAAACGGATTTGACTTTTAATCAAGTTAAATATAGACAAAACACAGAGCATTGTGTTTATGTTAAAGAATGGCACTGCTTGCACCTGGTGTGGAATATTTCTGTCATGACTTTTGGGCTCCCAAAAGTGACCTTGGCCACCATATTTACATTCCATAACATTATGACCACCTGTCTACTATGTTGTTGGCGTCACCAAAACAGCTCCAACTGTACATGGTCATAATGTTTGGCTCTTCGGTGTATACAGTTCCATAATCACAATGCAAGTGTCAATATAAAGGCACTGTGTTATTTTAAGCTGGCCAGAATGTTATGTGGTGCACTCTGTGTACACTCTGTGTAAGTAGTTTCTGGTTCAATTTCCCACCTGGATGGATAAATCACCCTAATTTGTGTAAAACCCCTTATTATCAATCCATGTCAGAGGTTTATCAATTTAACAGTCTAGTGAAATGGTCAAGCTTCAACTTCTCAACCTAAATAGCAAAAAGTGCCACTCTTGGATACCCTCCAGACATCTTTCCACCATTATAGCCACTCCTGTGCTTTTTGACCTAAACACATAGGTAATCATGATCAACATTAGAGAATAGTTTTAAGATTAACCATTATGTTTACAAGATTAAGAACTTTATTTTAAGCTGGGCAGAATGTCACGTGGTGCACTCCATGTAATATTGTCTATTTGTTTTCTGGTACTGTTCCACAGCTGGATGAAAAACCCTCCCTAATTTCTGTAAAAGCCCTTACTATTTTGCATTAAAACAAAACACACACACACACACACAATAAATATATATATATATAAATAAAATATATATATATATAAAAAACCACAAATACATCACACTTCCTCTAAGCTGTAATGGAGGCCTGGGGTTTATCAGTCACCAAAAACTAACTGAAATAATCAGGGAATAATTAGAAAATAACCAGAAATGTTTTGGCAGTGGTGAAGTTATGGGAATTTCCTGCGTTAGCTTTTTTCTCTGTCAGTTTAATTTTGTATTTTTAAAACTCCAATGCAAAAACGTTTTTGCTCACAATTTAAAGTAGTGACAACGTTTGAAATTTCCGTTCATCCTGAAAGTGTTTGATGGGGATGAGGTCAGGGCTCTGTATGGGCCACACTATGCCTTCATGGGCCTTGCTCTGTGCACTGGGGTGCAGTCATGCTGGAACCCGAAAAGGGACTTCCCCAAACTGTTCCCACAAAGCTGGAAACATACAACTGTCCAAATTGTCTTTATATGCTGAAGCATTAACCTTTAGTTGAACTTAGAGGCGTAGACCAACCCCTGAATAACAACCCCATAGAAAAAAAATTACGTTTACATTTATGCCATTTTAAAAAAAACCTGATATCCAAGCAATCGTGGGTTAAGGGTCTTGCTCAAGGACCCAACAGTAATATTGTCTATTTGTTTTCTGGTACTGTTCCACGGCTGGATGAAAAACCCTCCCTAATTTCTGTAAAAGCCCTTACTATTTTGCATTAAAACAAAACACACACACACACAATATATATATATATATATATATATATAAAACCACAAATACATCACACTTCCTCTAAGCTGTAATGGAGGCCTGGGGTTAATCAGTCACCAAAAACTAACTGAAATAATCAGGGAATAATTAGAAAATAACCAGAAATGTTTTGGCAGTAGTGAAGTTATGGGAATTTCCTGCGTTAGCTTTTTTCTATTTCAGTTTCATTTTGTATTTTTAAAACTCCAATGCTTTTAGAGGAATCTTCAGAAACTTCCTCGCATTTTGTGGTTTTTGGGAGTTGAAGGGAAAGTCCCTGAGCCAGCTGTGTTAATGTTTCAGAAATACATTCTAAAATTTATTTGACACAATTTGTATCAATTGTCTTACACAATGTGTGACACATATTCCCCAAGACCTCTGACTACTCTCAGTAGGTACTCACCTTTGCTGCCTGGGTGCACTCCGCAAGCCCTGTCATTTTGGACATGCTTCAATCAGTCATCTGGCCATAAGGATTCGGGTTCTTATCCAAGTCAATCAGGTCTGTCCAGTTCATCTGGTCCAACACGTTGACTGAGAGAATTGACTGTATGCTTATCATCTAATAAATAAAATACTTTACATTCATAGTTGTGAATGTGAGACGATAAACCTTATTCCATCTGTGAGTGGTCACTGGTTTTGTCTCAGTCTATATTGTACTTCCAGAGGTTCTCAAGGTACAGTGAGGTGCATATGTGGTGACTTTTACATTACTGCTCTACATTATAAATCAGAGTTTGGGTATTTGGTACTTTACCTCTGTATTCACACAGTAAACACACTGAAGGCACAGAATACGATTATTACAGTCAGTGCAATCAATTTCTGATATGACATTTCTGATTTTAAACAAGGAAATAAATAAAAACAGAGCAGAGATTTAAAAAATAAATGTTACATTGCAAAACGTCCAGTATCAAAATATTTTTCACGTCTATGGAAAGTACAGCCTTAGAAAAAATACTGTTTGTTTTATAATCTACACAACTATAAACATTGACACAACACAAAAAGTGTCAGGTCAGCTAAAACACGCATCAGAAACACAGGAAATGCAGATCAGATCAGGAATCTTTTATCAACCAGCGTTTTGGTGGCCAGGTTCCTGCGACCAAGGCCATTTCGAATCCGTCTGAAGATCTGCAAGGATTGAATCACATTAAACCAGTCACATAATGCTGATCTCCTAAAGCAGTATGGCCCATCCAGGGAACTTCATTTAGCTAACACAGGCATTTTGGTAATGTGTAGGATCAATCGAAAGTCAGCGCGTTAAACCTACCAATCCCTGGGATGGACGAATAACACAGGGCCCTAAAATTAGATCCTACATATCTACAGCTGTATTGTGTATCTTTAACTCAGCGTATCGTCAAAGAATGAGCAGGTCAGAATGACAGAGGTATTTTTTTTATCATTTATGAACTACTAAAAAGAAACAGAATGTGTAACATGTTACATCTTAAACCTGATTAATCACACAAATACTGACCAGTTGTTGTAGGTATGTGAGAACAGCTGCTAGAACAAAGCTCTGGCTTCCTAGATCCACTACGCAGAAAAAGAGCGTGTCGAAGATCAGGAGTGTAGCCTCGTTCCCATAGAAGAGCACATCGGCAAACGAGTGGGAGTCATCTGAATAAAGAGAAAACAAATATCTACTGATCTATCATTGAGCAACAAAAAACGTTTTTGCTCACAATTTAAAGTAGTGACAACGTTTGAAATTTCCGTTCATCCTGAAAGTGTTTGATGGGGATGAGGTCAGGGCTCTGTATGGGCCACACTATGCCTTCATGGGCCTTGCTCTGTGCACTGGGGTGCAGTCATGCTGGAACCCGAAAAGGGCCTTCCCCAAACTGTTCCCACAAAGCTGGAAACATACAACTGTCCAAATTGTCTTAATATGCTGAAGCATTAACGGCTCCCTTTAGTTGAACTTAGAGGCGTAGACCAACCCCTGAATAACAACCCCATAGAAAAAAAATTACGTTTACATTTATGCCATTTT
>JAJAGP010006495.1:0-21097 GCA_025084515.1 Ancistrus triradiatus | reverse complement strand
CATCTGCTAAGATGTGTGAGGCCTACAAAGCATACTTCGGCATGCCTGTTGGTGACCTGTTTCTATAATAAAAATTCATAATTTTCGTTGCCGTGGTCACAAAAGCGAAGTTTATGATGAATGTAAGCAATTTTTAATTTGTTTTAGACATAAGCAATTGCTGCTTTGTTTGTAAGTGATCTAATGTTAAGTAATCCTAGCTTTAGTCTAAGGTTGTTATTTCTATGGGAGCTATCTGTGTTTATACTAATGAGATTGTTAAAACAGACTAATTATCTAGTAATTAATTATCTACTAATTAATCTAGTGTTCAATATTAATGCTTTCTCTGTCACTCCCAACTCAGTAATAAAAACTTGGTAGTCACAATGAATTTAGACCTTTCTTTTGATGCACACATTAGGTCTTGTTGCTCTGGTAGATCCTTAAACAAGCTTCAGTTGGTCCAAAATTCAGCAGCCTGAGGGCTAACTAGAATCAGAAAGTTTGATCCTATTAGCCTTTTGCACCGTCTCCCAATTAAATTTTGCATCGATTATAAAATCTTATTACCAATCTATAAAGCCCTGCAGAGTCTGGCATTATAACCCATCACACTTACTTCGTTCACAAGGTGCAGGGTTACTTGCAGTCTCTAGAAGTAAGAAATGCACCGTTGAATGAGTATGTATTACAAAACAAATATTTTCCATCCAGGACACAAAATCTCTCTTTATTGCACTAAATTGTCCCAACTTGCATATTCCTTACTCTATTTTATTAAATAGCTCATCTATTTACACAACCGCCGATCAGAAAAAGTTGGGAAAGTATGGAAAATACGTATAAAATACACACACAGGTGATTGTAATCATGATTTTTTACAAAAGCAGCATCCAGGTAACGCTGAGTCTTTGAGGAGCAAAGTTGGCCTGAGGATCTCCAATTTGTCAACAAATGGGTCAGAAAATTATTGGAATGGTTAAAAACAATGTACATCAAAGAAAGATTGGAAGGGACTGAAAGTTTGTGAACCCTTTAGAATTTCCTATATTTCTGCATAAATATGACCAAAAACATCATCCGATTTTCACACAAGTCCTAAAAGTAGATAAAGAGAACCCAGATAAACAAATGAGACAAAAATATTATACTTGGTTATTTATTTACTGAGAGAAATGATCCAATATTACATATTACTGAGTGGCAAAAGTATGTGAACCTTTGCTTTCAGTATCTGGTGTGACCCCCCCCTTCTGTAGAGGGTAACAATGGCCATGAATTTCCTCCATTTGTACACAATCTGTCTGACTGTGAAATGGTGGAGTCCAAACTCTTTAGAGAGTGATGCTGAGCATATTTCTAAAGGAACCATCTGTTGGGCTGTCAGAAATGTGACTCTGAAACGGTTTCTATATACATTTGTGGTGCTCCAGACCCACAAGGCTGATCAAAGAAGAATTCCACAGAATTGCTGGTATCAGTCTAAGCAATAATTAATTTATCTAGTATGAAGCTTTGAGACTTGAATGTTAATATGATATATTGTCGGGTTTCCAGCTGTGATTGGTTGCATAAATGGCACTCGTATACCTATCAGTTCCTTCAGTAAATGAAGGAGATTATCTCAATAGTAGGTTTTTCCACAGCATTAATGTGCAGGCAGGCTTACATAGTATCATTTTGCATTACAAATGAAAGATAATTCACAACCACTGCAGTTAATTACTGTTCTGCACTGTGAAGATCACATGTGACACAGCCCACATCATCAGCAACGTGGAAGCAAAGTGACTTGAGTCTGTGCAAATTTTTCATGAGTGTACATTGAGTACTAGATTTGCCCATGGTGAGTATATAACAGTACATATAACCATATCCTCTCATAATCAATATTTAGTTCCTTTTTCAAATGATAATTTAAACTGTATCTTTGTGTTATCATAGGACACTTTGATGAATACAGAGAGAATTTGCTGACCCCTTACCCTGATCCTGGCCCGCAGCAATGTTGGCTGCAGGACACGAGCCAGGGTAGAGATGACCATTGGGATTCTCAAAGCCCAGTGATCAGACAATGTCCCACTCATCCATTGATCGATCCTGATATAAATCCTGACCACATCGCTGATGCACAACATGGAGGAGCAGTGAGAAACACAATAGTCAAGTCAAGTCAGATCTATTTATATAGTGCTTTTTACAATGGAGCATTGTCTCAAAGCAACTTTACAATTTAGATTATCTCCTAATAACTACGTCCAATCCCAAATTGAGCAAGCCTAGGGCGACATTCATTGTCAAAGTGAATATTGAAATCACCTACAATTAAAGCCTTATCTGTTGACAGTAGTAAGCAGGAAAGAAAGTTAGCAAATTGCTGAAGAAATTCTGAATAGGGACCAGGAGGACGGTAAATAGTGATAAGCTGAAAAGAGTGTGGTTTTGACTTCCATAACGATGGACCAGTCACATTAAGAATCAGTATTTCAAAAGAATTAGCCTTTAGAGAGATATGCTACCATCATTTCTGATTAGCCTATCACCTCCCCAGTGTCAAATAAAAACAATATACCTGTCTTTTTTTAAGTCTTCTTTATTTCTTGCAAGTACAAATGCAGCACAGAGGTTAATATATTTCAATTTCTATATATCTTATCAATTCTGAACATCTTACTGAGGTACAGTGGTGCTTGAAAGTTTGTGAACCCTTTAGAATTTTCTATATTTCTGCATAAACATGACTTAAAACATCTTCAGATTTTCACAAAAGTCCTAACTGTAGATAAAGAGAACCCAGTTAAACAAATTAGACAAAAATATTATACTTTGTCATTTATTTATTGAAGAAAAGTTTACAGAACCATCTCTAAAGAGTTTGGACTTCGCCAATCCACAGTCGTTTAGTTATTGCTCCACAGGGAGGTCACACCAGATACTGAAAGCAAAGGTTCACATACTTTTGTCACTCACTAGTATGTAATATTGGATTATTTTCCTTAATAAATAAATGACCAAGAATAATATTTTTGTGTCATTTGTTTAACTGAGTTCTCTTCATCTATTTTATGTCTTGTGTGAAAATCGGATATTGTTTTAGGCCATATTTATGCAGAAATATAGAAAATTCAGACTTTCAAGCACTACTGTGCATTTTGCTGTGGATGGACCCTCTTTCCCATTGTAATTTCCAGCAGCACTCTGTATGATCAACTGTTAGATGTTATTTTCAGGTGTAAACCTCAGTAGGCCTCTCTGTATCTTCCCTCTCTATGGCAGCTGACAAGGTTTCCTCATCAACTTCCTGCAATAAAAATGAACAATTTTTGTGTTCTACTCTAACCCATTATCATAATTCTGGAGAGTATTAATAGTACCTATACCTACAAGGAGGTCTGTTATGGCTCCACCAGACAGATTACACCAACAGTAACTGGTAGAAAATGTAGAAGACTAAACAGTTCAATTATAATTTTAACCAGACAATTTAACTAATATGATTTTTGTTTCTACAACAGTGTGCAGGCCACATCACAATCTTTCAAATATGTAACTCTGAGTAACCATGACATAGCTTATGATGTCTGAAGGAAAACCAAGGATCTGGAAAAGTAACAGCAGTAAATTTAGGGAAAACTTAGGGAGCTTTGTGCCAATGATGTGCTGAGTGGTCTTCACCAACTTCTGTAGCGCCTTTCTGTCAGCCACAGTGGAGCTGCCGTACCACACTGTCATACAGTTGGTCAGTATGCTTTCTATGGTGCAGCAGTGAAGGTTTGTGAGAACCTGAGGAGCTAGGTGGTCTTTCTTAAGTCTCCTTAGGAAGGCTGACCAAGGAGGATGGGTCCATATTTGAGTCATAGTCCTCCCAAGGTTTCTTCCCTGTAAGATTTGGGGAGTTTTTCCTTGCCACTGTCGCCTCAGGCTTGCTCAACTAGGGCTTTGAGACGATGCTGTGTTCTGTAATCTCCTTTTCCTTTGTACTCATTGTATCGAGCTATGAACAATACTCACCCATAGGCATCACCTAAATCAGGTAAAACGTAGTCTAATTGATAACCATATACAAATTGTGTTTTTGGGGGAACAATTAGTACACATTGCACACAAAACTGCAACAGCCTCCAGTCATAATTGGTGGGATCAGGTTTTGAGTATTATCATGCATCCACTATTAGCTATAATGTATATTATTGTTTTATGTTTCCTTGTATTATCCATGCTGTAAATAAAGCTATTGTTGTTAGTGTGATTTCTATTGCATCCTGCACTCATTACAGGCCAGGATTGCTGGCTGGGTAATACAACTCACCAACTCTCAACCCAACAGAGCACCTTTGGGATGTGGCAGAATTAGAATCATGCGAATATGAACCAAACTCTCTGAGGATTGTTTCCAGCACCTTGCTGAATCTAAGCCATAAAGAATTAAAGCAGTTCTGAAGGCAAAAAAGAGGGTCCAACTAGGTACTACCAAAATGTACCTTTTAAAGTTCCTAGTGAGTATATAACACTACATAGACTATATACCATTAAAAAATCTCAACAACAAATTCAGACATCATCATAATATATGTTTTATTTGTACCAAAAGTATCAGTATAACTAATAAGCATGTTGCCTATCACCTCCCTCAGCACACAATGATCCAACAATATTGACTTACACAGTTGCCATCAATCCATTCCTGTTGTACTAGCTAGATTTTTGTGAAATTGGGCAACAAATATGGAATCCATTCCTTCCAGGCTGGCCAAGAACGCATTTCTCTCCTCTTCACTCCACGTCTCAAACCACTGTGTCCACAGCCTCAATTGACATTCAAAAATGTTAGGTGGATGGTCCTTTACCTTAAGCACAGAAAGAAAAACAGAATTGACAATGCAGATTTCACATCAAAACGCATTGCAATTCAGGGTGACTTGTCATTTTTTGAAAAATAGAGTCCACTGTACTTTGCTTATTGGAGTAACAAAACTAAATAATGACTGCAAACTACAGAAATAGGTATAAACAGAATTGAGATGTAAAGTTTGAAACAACTGGTTTATAAAAACCAGTTGCAGGTCATAGGTCTTGCAACAGGATAATGACCCAAAACACACATCTAAAAACACCCAAGAATGGCTAACAGGAAAACACTGAACTATTCTGAAGTGGCCTTCTCTGAGCCCTGACCTAAATCCTATTGAGCATCTTTGGAAGGAGCTGAAACATGCCATCCGGAAAAGGCACCCTTCAAATCTGAGACAACTGGAGCAGTTTGCTCATGAGCAGTGGGCCAAAATACCTGCTGATAGGTGCAGAAGTCTCATTGACAGATACAGGAATCATTTGATTGCAGTGATTGCCTCAAAAGGATGTGCAACAAAATATTAAGTTAAAGGTACCATCATTTCTGTCCAGGCCTGTTTCATGAGTTTATTTTTTTAAATAATTCTGTTGAAGCATGGTTGAAAAGCAATGTCTGACTTTCATTTGTTCATTTTCATAGACTTTGTATTTATTATTACTTCTGTCAGATTAAAGTTATTTCTGTTACCATTGTGGGTTTGTCTTTCATTAACTGAGGGGTACCAACAATTTTGTCCACGTGTGTATTTTCCTTTTGTGAGGTTCTAAATCTTCCATAGGATGTTACTGATTATTGTGTGTTTCTGGCCGAGAGCTTGTCTTAAACCTGCATGGTGGATTCGGTTTAACCTGGCCAACTATGTCAGTCTGGCTGCCCCAAACACGGTGCAACCGAAGCCTAACTTCGAGGGGATCTTAATAGAGGTGTAATAGAGTTGCGATGTCTGCTCCCCATTTACTGCTTGCTAAAAATTTTATGATGTTAAGTCTTCAGAGACATTGTTTTCCCCATTGCTTCAATGTGAGGTTTGAACACCAGTTTTGGGTCTGAGGTCATGCCCAGGAATTGATTTCCTTTTGGAATTTAATTGGCGTGCCATCAGTCTGAAGAACTGGATCAAGGTGGAGGCCACGCCTATGGCAGAAATCCTTTCCCACAGTTCTATCCCTTGATATTCTAAATAAGTTTAGGAGAGCCCAGTGGTGGATTTGATTTATATTTATCTGAACTTTCTGTTCAATAAGAGTCATATATCTGCAGAATGCGTTTGGGGTCATAAGATGAAAGAAACTACATTTTACTATTAAAGATAGCTAAAATCTAATTTGACATTACAGGTGTGTGCAGAACACTGACTTGCTCAGCTCCTCTTTACACCACATGTACACATGCTCTCACACTCACTCTTGCTTGCTCTTGCTTGCTTGCTCGCGCACACACACAGAGTTTAAAGTTGTTCTGCATCAAGGCACGATGATCTAATGATTCATTTAAATATATAAATAAGAAAAAAAAAATTACTATTCAGTCAATGTGCAACTGATCTGATAATGAATGTTATCTTCTGAACGCTGTGGCCAAGTGGAAGCCTCAGATGCTGCTCTGCGCCTGACGCTTGGACAGTGGCTTTAAAAGAGATTGAATGGCTCATCGGTAAGAAAACATAAATGCTAGTAGCAGTGCTTAATCTGTACTACATTAGGTAAGGGAACATGGCAAGCGTGCCATGATCCGGTAAGTGGGCATTAAGTGAAAAGGTCCTGGAACAAATGCACAGTGATCATAGTTCAACACCTAATACAGTAGCCTTCCAAGCAGAATATCTATATCAAGGAAAAAGACTTAGATGGTCTTGACTAAAAGTTTTTATTTTTCTCAATTTCCAAACCTTGTCCACAAACTCTCCTGTAGTGTGAGCGCACAATACGTGTCTGATGATCAAAGAAAATGAGCCATTTGGGTTTTTGGAAAGGAGGTTACACACATAACTACCATTTAAAAATGCAGCGGTTCTGAATCCATAGAAATAGGTGCTCAAAATATGAGAGGTACCGGATCTCAAATTAAGCGCCAACTAGTAGATTGTGGGCTTACTCACATAGCCTACATGTAATTTGGTGTCAAGCAGCTTTGTTTATTACCTGAAACACCACTCTCAAAAATAAAAGATTGATTTGAGGGCACTGTATTCAATAAAATATCATTTTCTGCATCAGAATAGTTTTTTCTTTGCTATTTCGGAAACATTTGGAGGATTTTTTTGCTGTGTTCCAGAGTCCAAAGCCTTTATTAATAGTGGTTATTTGTGGGTGTGGATTATGGTAATTGTATACTAATTATAAAGGAACATTCACGCCCAACCCCTTTGCAAATGATTGTTATTCATTAATATACGCATGCTGTACTAATAAATCTCGTGTTATGCAGCATTCACAAATATGGCGAGTTTTCGTAGTGGTCCATTTTACGCATTTACTCAGAATTTGCACGTCTTTTCAAGAAGGTTTCATGAATGAGGCCTACTGAATGTATATTAATACTACTTTTTTCGGGATATGACATTGACTGATATGTGAAGAATAACCTTGAGTGCATTGAGCTGCTCCAGTAAGCTGCTGACTTTTCTTGGTACTGCCTTTGAAATCAGGTCTTGCAGAAAACGCTCTCTTTGAGACTGAGTCCAGCCAAGAAACCAGTTTAAAACACATCTCTGTTCCTGGAGTGTCACATAAGACAGAGGAATTGGACCACCATCCTCCCTAAGGTTAAGGTAAGTGGAACTTGGGCACTCTCCCAGGCTGGGAAATGCCACGTCCTGTGAAGCTGAAGGCAAGTATGTTTTGGAGGATTCAAGGGCCTGAGGCCAACTTTGTCCCTCTGACGAAGCTCCTAGAATTGCTGTGTGGGAATTTGAGTGAAGGCATGCTTGGCCATCCAATGCAAGGTCCTTTGTTGGAGATGATGGTGGATGGCTTGCATCTTGGACAGCATGATGGAACCAGTCCATTTTCTAGAAAAAGAGATGTTTAATTAAAACACATCAGTTGTCATAGTCATTGGCCTAATACAAATTTTTTTCTCAGACTAGTTACAAACGTTTTCTGTTTATGGAAATGATTAAGCTTCCATTGTGGGCATATGAATGTGACCAACAACAAGAAATTATGTTCACACAGACAGCCAGATAACCAGAAAGCCAGCCAGATAGATAACCAGAGACCAAGACAGCTAGATAGATAAACAGAAAGAAAGAAATTAGAATTATTAAGGAATATAAGACAAAATGTTCAACTATAGAATTAACAGTGATATAGTTTTACTTAGTTTCTACCTTAACTTCGTTTTACATAAAAATACAATCCCAAAACATAAAAAGTTGGAACTGTATGGAAAATGCAAATAGGAAATGAAGGCAGTGTTCCTGACATTTACTTTTACTTCAATGCAGACAGCATGAACCCAATATATTACATGTTTGTCTTGTCAACTTTTTAAGAAATAAACATCCATTCTTGCATTTCAGGCCTGCAACACATTCAATACAAAGTGTGTAAAAAGTTGGGAAACAATGTTCCTCAAAGAAAGATTGGAAAGGATTTGCATATTTCAGTCCTAACTTATGATTTGGCTTGACCAGCACCATACTGTTGAAAAATGCATGGACAGTTCTGTCGTCATCTTGAAGGCAGCTTAGGTTGCTCTAAAATCTCAAAGTACTTTTCTGCATTAACACTGCCATCATGGAAGTGTAAATGACCTTGCTCCTGCTAAAATCAAGATTGTACTTCTCGCCTTTGGTCCAGAGCACACAGCATCCAATTCTTCCAAAAAACATCAGGGGCCGTATTCATAATAATTATTAGTAGTAACAGTAGCTCCTAGTAACAAAATTCTATGAAAAATCTGTCAATTGTGGGTGCTTCCCTCTTAAAGTTAGGAGTAGATACTAGTAAAGATAAAAGTTATTCATAAAGCATCTTAACCCTAAAAGCGCTCCTAAGGTGAAAAACGGTTAGGAGTACAGAGGAGGACTTTTAGGAGACTTAGGAGTTGTCTTAAGCAGATTATAAAACAGCGGAAAGAGGTTGATGAAGAAGAAATAGTCTCCAAACACTGAATAACAGTGAGTTAATCAAATGCTACTGATTAGATCAAGCAGGAATAATGTTTGTGGTTGACATATCCTACCAAGCGCAACAATGGTGTAACACCCGAAATTAATGCTTATGTTAATCAACCCCACCACTTAAATAGATTAGACACAGCAGCAAAAGACATATTTCCTCCAGTAAATATGCTATCCTATAGGTTAAGCAGGTTACACAAATTACCAGCATTGTAAATACACTTAACAAAATAGAGCAAAAAAACACGTGTGTGATTTGTGCAAAAACACAGAAATAGCCTATAGGCTGTACAATACTTCCCTAATTACAAGTGTATTTGTGTGTGAGAGAGAATGAGTGAGGGGGGTGACAACCTATCACAGTTTTTAAAAGAATGCATAGTACCTAGCAACCAGGACAACCCCGCCTACTCACTGAGATAAAAACTTTTATCTCCTCTCTGCTTAGAGCTGATCTAAGTTCCCTTGTGAATCACTCAACCTAAAACTCCTAGCTAGTTTTTAAGCTAAGTTAGGAGCTCTCTAAGAGGATTCTTAGAATCTTAATTAATATAGCCCATAGAATACTGCTACACACTGTGATGGGGTCTTACCTGTTTTCTGACGCTAGGGGGTAGCGTTGGCTTTCTTTTCTTTAGGCTGAGACCCTGACAGTCAACACGATCGCACATACATGATTGGGGCAATTGAGCAGCAGCGCCACCTGGTTTCATACTTGAGCACGTTGGCTCTGTACTGGAATATGTTGGCTCCGTGCTTGGGTTGTCAGGATCAACCCCTGCTCTACGACCTTCTTTGATCTGCCGTGATCATCCCTCCCCTGTTTTAGTCCCGACCCCATTTTATTCTCTTTTTTTTTTTTTACCAACGCTGGGGGGTGTATCAGCGTCTTGGGTTTAGCCCCCCCCATACTGTGACGGGGTCTTGCCTGTTTTCCGACGCTAGGGGGTAGCGTTGGCTTTCTTTTCCTCAGGGTTCTTTGGTTCTGACAGTCAGCAGGATCGCACATGCATGATGAAGGCTGTGCGATCGCGTTATTGTTATCACGTGCACATCCCATTAAGCTGCTCGTTTGCTTTATGGGCAACACCTGCTGACTCAGGCATATAATGCCTGTCCTGAGTTCAGTCGGTGTCGCACCATCACTCATGACTCATGACACACGCAGTCTCTGTGAGAGAGAGAGATATATACATATATATATATATATATATAGAGAGAGAGAGAGAGAGAGAGAGAGAGAGAGAGAGAGAGAGCGAGCGAGCGCTCACTTTTCTATCTGAGCGATTTCCTTCACGTTCGCCACACATCCTTTTGTAGAGCACAGTTAGTGGCGATCGTGTTTAAACTATCCCTTCACTGATTTCTCTATTTTTGTGCTCGCGCGAGGCGGAGCCTCTCAGTTCGGGTTATTCCCCCATTTTTGCATGCATGTCACGTGAGTCCCTCTGTGGTCCCGTGGTTAAAGTCACAGACTTTGAGTTCGATTCCACGTTATGCCATCGTTGGCACAGCGTTCATCAGTTAGCACACACTCTTTTTTGTGTTTATTTATATCCTTATTTTTGGTTCACTAAGTCCATCTGGAGCTAACTGCATTTGGGTCCTAAAACATTTTTCTTTTAGGGTTCGCTGTTACCATCTTGGTGAACCCGTGACACACACAATACGCATTTCCACTGTATTATGGTTCAACCAAGATGCCTCTGAGCCCAGAGAAGTCAACCCTGCTTCTGGACATAGTTAACATAAGACTTGTTTTATTTTTTGGTTTGCACAGTAACATTTTAAGTGGCGTCTGGGAATGTAACTGTGTCTTGTGTAGGTTTGCCAAAGTAATCCCTTGCCATTGTGGTTAAATCAGCTATTAAATGAATGGCAGTTTTTGATGCTGTCCTTTCTGAGGGATTGGACATCATGAGAGTTCAGCTTACAATTGCGTCCTTGCTCCTCAAAACCTACTGTATCACGCATACTGCTTTTGTACCAAATGATTACAATCACCTGTTGACATCATCTGTTGAAAATAACATTATTATAATTATTATTATTATTATTATTATTTCTTAACTCATTACTAGCCCTTTTTGCATTTGCATTTTCATACCATCCCAACTTTTTCGGATTTGGGATATATGTGAGAGTAAGGAAAATCATTTTTCTGGTATCAATGTCAAAAAAAGATTTTATTGACACCAATGCCTTTATTGAGTCTGCTCATTATTCTGATTCTCTGTCAATTCAGTGATAATGCATTGTTTTATAATTTCTGAGTTCGTCAAAATGTCCAGCCTGCTACTCTCACTCAAATGACGTGCCCCCTCTCAAAGTCTGTCAACTGGCAAAATGTCTTTAAGCACATCATAGTGGCATGACTAGCAGTCAACAATCTCTCGCCAAGAGGTATGCTACCCAAAAGCAGCCTCTTAAGAGTCTTTTTATAGAAGATAATATATACAGCATGGTAATTACTTTTACACCCTCATGTGGAAAGACCCAGTGTCTAATCAGACCACACCTGTAATCATTAAAATATCTGCCTCCAACGTAACTGCATGCTGAGTTTTGCAGCAATTCAACATTTTTATCTGTGTAAGTTTCTTGATCTGCTGACAATCAACTTTTTGTGCAGCAGCAACCACAGCCTCCCAGACACTGTTCAGAGAGTGTACTGTTTCCGTTCACCTTAAATCTCCCATTTAAGTACGGCCACAAGTTCTCAATAGGGTTTAGGTCAAGTAAGTTAGGGGGTCCATGTCATTATTCTTTCATCAATAAAGCCTTTTTACTGGCTAGCCACACAATGCATTGAGTACTTCAATGCATGTGATGGAGAATTGTCCTGCATAAAAATCATGGTCTTCTTGGAAAATGCAGACATTTTCCTGTACCACTGCTTGAAATAATTGTCTTCTAAAAACTGGCAGGAGGCTTGGGAGTTGATTTTAAGCCCATCTTCAACCCGAAAAGGTCCAACTAGCTAATTTTTAATAATACCAGCCCATAGCAGCACTCCACGTTCACGTTGCTGGCTGAAGTGGTGCTCTGTACCTATTGGTGATCCAGCCATGGACCCATCCATCTAGTCCGTCAAGAGTCATTCTCATCTCATCAGTTCATAAAACCTTTGAAAAATCTGTCTTCAGATATTTCTGTGCCCTCCAGGAAGGTTGCAGTTCTGAAATAAGTCGGAACTGGTAGATAATGGGTTCCTGGTAGCTTCACGTTTGATTCTTCTCAAGTCTTTGGCAGTTAATTTGCATCTGTTTTTCTCAACACGTTTCTTACGACCTTGTTAACTATTTGCAACAAAATGTTTGATGGTTCTGTTATCATGCCCCAATATCTTAGCAAGAGTGCTGCATCCCTCTGAAAGACTTTTTACAATTTTTGACTTCTCAGAGTAAGTTAAACCTCTTTTATGGCCCATGAGCCTGAAGAAAAGAAGCTGAATACTAATTATGCACACCTTGATATAGGGTGTTGATCTCCTTAAGCCACACCCTCTCTCATTACACAAATACACATCACCTGATATGCTGATATAAGTATATACAGCTTTGAGTCAGAATATATGCATAAGAATAATTATATAGTCAAAAATAATCATTTCCCTAATAATTGCACACATTGTAGAGTGGCTGAGGTCACCTTCTAGCTCATCACCAAAACTGATTGATGGTCAAATCAGTACTCTTAATAAAAGTTCATCACTTTGATGGTCTACAGCAGAGGTCGCTAAAAGGCAGACCGCGGTGCTCAGTTAGACCCATTCGCTGTTCTATCCAAACCTGGACCTATAACCGACTATAGAGCATAGACTATTAAGAATTTATTACTTTTGATGGAATGTTTCTATTTTAAGTTGCGTAACTTTTCTAGCATTTACAGTACCAACTTAGTGACCCATGAAACTCACAGCTCAATCAGATGTGTTGTACTTGGGTTGTATCATGTGACGCTACTCAAATAGATGGAGTACTTTATTTATCCCCAAAGGGAAATTTGTGTTGCAGCAGCAATGCACATAAATTACATATAAGACACACTTGGTATAACTATACCAAAAAAAAAAAATATATATATATATATACATATATATATATATATATCTATAGATATATATAATATTCTCTCTCTGCTCTCCCGCAGCACCTCTAACACCCCCTATCTCTTCTACTCTCTCTATCTCTCTCTCTATCTCTCTATATATATATATATATATATATATATATATGCTATAAAAAGAAGAAACAATAAATACAGATAAGTAGAACAACAGTACTGCAAATAAATTTAAACAATGTGCAAAAGTGTGTGTAAAGTGAATGTGCAAAAGCATGTGTGACTCAGAGGTAAGGTCTCCTCTCCTGGCACCGAGGTAAGTCATTGTTTAAGGTTACTGTAGTGAGCAGGAATGATTTCCTGTATCGGTCCTTGTTGTAGCGCAGCTGAAGTAGCCCCTGGCTGACCACAGTCCACTGACTGCCTATTAAGTTGTGCACCTACTGTGAAGCATGGGGTGTGGAAACATCATGCTTTGGGGCTGTTTTTCTGCAAAGGGGACAGGACGACTGATCCGTGGTAAGGGAAGAATGAACGGGGCCATGTATCGTGAGATTTTAAGCCAAAACCTCCTTCCTTCAGTGAGAGCATTGAAGATGAAATGTGGCTGGGTCTTCCAGCATGACAATGATCTCACACACACCCCTCAGACAACAATGGAGTGGCTCCATAAAAAGCATTTCAAGGTCCTGGAGTCTCCTAGCCAGTCTCCAGACCTCAACCCCATAGAAAATTTGTTGAATGAGTTGAAACTTCGTGTAGCCCAGTGACAGCCCCAAAACATCACTGCTCTAGAGGAGATCTGCTTGGAGGAATGGGCAAATATACCAGCTACAGTGTGTGCAATCCTGGTGAAGACTTACAGGAAACGTGTGACCTCTGTCATTGCCAACAATGGTTATGTTACAAAGTATTGACATGAACTTTTGTTATTGACCAAATACTTATTTTCCATCATAATTTACAATTAAATTCTTCAAAAATCATACAGTGTGATTTCCTGGATTTTTTTTTCTCATTTTGTCTCTCATAGTTGAAGTGTACCTATGATGAAAATTACAGACCTCTCTCATCTTTCTAAGTAGGAGAACTTGCACAATCAGTGGCTGACTAAATACTTTTTTGCCCCAGTGTACCTCCTGGTAAGACATCATTGACTGCTTGACATGCCAGACTTCAAGATGGGGCGCAGGATGGTCATTTCGATGAATATTAATATTAATACTCAATATTAATAACAGTTTTCTCAATTACAAAATGTCAAAATACAAAATGTCATTTATTGGTTTTATATATATATATATATATATATATATATATATATATAGATAAATTGATTGTGCTACATTGGCTCTGACAAGAGTCTATGAGACTAATTTTGATGTAACCTTGTCTATAGATGTAACCTTGTGCGTGTTGCTGAAATGGCCACTGATGCTGATAGCGACGCTGTATATAAAACAAATACTTAAAAGAAATAAATAAACTTGCTTCCCGACTTGATCAGCTCCCAGATCACACACCAGGCTATTGGGTCCACACCTGACATCAACTCTAGTGGTTTTAATTAGAATAAAATTTTATTTTAGTTTTTAATTAATTCTCAGAACCGCTTTTTTCCTTATTACTTTAATGCTGTATGGCTAATGTGTACATAAAGTTGATTTAAAAATAAAAATAATGTTTTTGTGACTTCTGAATTCTGGCTGCAAGACAAAACAGTAACTACGCTGGCATGAAGATTTTCTACAGTCTCTGTACGTGTTTATATAAAATCTGATACACTTGCATAAATGTTGCTTTTTTGATTGTGTTCGTGCTAACCCAACACAACCACTGATAAAATAATGCCTGCAAACATATAAATATCTACAGATTGTAATATCACCCACCTGGCTAACTGTAGCGATGATTCATCCTCAGAAAGCAAAAATACACGCCTTAAACGCCAATGACCCCAGCAAAAAAAAATGTAATTTACAAAGACGGGCCCCCACCTGGCTTTCCGCACAATACTGAAACATAAAGTTTAACTGATCACTTAACGACTTTCTTATTTGTTTTGATGTCACTCCTTACCCTCTTACTAAAATCTTCCTGTAACAAAGAATTCTTCTTTTTTTCTGGGTTTATTGGCTGTTGGCAAGTCTGTTGTGTGGTACATTACCGCCACTGACTGGACTGGATCACGGTGCACTCATATCAGGATACACTTCTTAGCGAGCCTCTGTGGTAATTTATACATGACCGCGGGAGAATTATTTAATAATGATAATAATTTAAAAAAATTATTAATCAGCCATGTGATTTTCAAAACCCTTATCAATTTTCCTTGCATAGAGTATTAAAATTAATATTTATTAATTTTAGGCATTTTCAGAAAATGAATTGTGAAAGCTTTCACAAATCTGAAAATGCCTAAAAGTCATAAATATTATGTAAATAAACATGTATTATTCAAAATTATAGCTGTGAAAGCTTTCATAAATCTGAAAATGCCTAAAAGTCATAAAAATTGTATAAACAAATGTGTTTTATATAAAATTGTATCCGTCAAAGCTTTCACAAATTTGAAAATGCCTAAAAGTAATAAATATTATATAAATAAATGCTTTTTTTATACTAAATTGTATCTGTAAAAGATTTCATAAATCAGATTAAATATAAAAAAATAAATAACTTCATAATAAATATTTATTAGACAAAATTATATATGTGAAATCAAATTATGCCTAAAAGTAATAAATAATATCATTACAACAATTTATGAGACAAAGTTATATCTGTGAAAGCTTTCACAAATCAGAAAATGCCTACACATAATACACAGTATGTAATAACTGCCTATTAGACAGAATTATATTTGTCAGAACTGATGGAGGGTAGCTGAAAAGGCTTAATTATTTCGCGTGTTATCATTTTCCGTCCTCGCGGTTTATACGAGCAACATACAGACATAATTAAGACTTGTGAAAAGTTCTTCAAATCAGCCTGGTAATTTTACTGCAGGTGTCAGCTATCTAAGTGGTCATCTTTAAAAGTTATAAGTATTTGAAAATAAAGCTCTAAAATGTACTGCCGAATGATTTCACTTTAGATGATGGCGTCACCTGAATTCACAAATCAGGACGAGCCAAATGTAGTATTAATCACAGTGTAAAGTGACTTTATCACGGAATGCAAGACGAAAAAAGCTCCGAATCGCAACCGCAAGCCAACTTTACTGCGGTTGGCCTTTTGGCTTCCCACTCTTTTTTATAGTTGCAAAGTCTTTTTTAGTTACAGGTTCACTGCTCATTCTGACAGCATAAGGCTCCGCTCACAGCACACACACACACACACACACACATTTTTTTAACATGTCCGTTGAATTATTTAAAATGAAACATCGACATGCATGCATTAACTGTATACATTAAAGTTGTTATAATTCAATTTCCAACAAAGATCTGCTTCAAACTCAGTGAGGACACTCATGAGATACTGTAGAATTAAATCAATTTGGAATATATTATATATTACGAGCTTTATTAAACATATAAGATGTTACGACGAATCTTTTGTTCGCGAGGTCCTGAAGAAACAGTCGGAAAATCTAGGCGGCTCTTGATACAAACAATTTATTTAAAACACAAAGTGGTCTGTGAATATATCTTAGAGCTAAGCCGATCGGTTGCCCTTCTCTCCTGCAAGCAGATGAATAGAAAGCAAGAGAGAAAAAAGAGACCGCTCGTCTCTGAGCGAATGCTTTTGTTTCCCATCTAGGCTCCTCCTTCACTACTGGTGGAGCCAATGAAATGTGCTAGAAAGTCCAGGCTCCGCCTCCCCCCTTAGGCAGGAATCTGAAGGTTCCCTAGCCAGGGACCCAGGGGCTCAGGGAGGCGCCATTTTGAACAAAGGACCACGTGATTAAAACTTCCCATATTGAATTTGCGTTTATAAGTTCCGAAAACCCTAACAAAGATCAGAAGATCACATATGTGCATGCTCTATATGCATATATTCATAATTACAGTATAAAACGGAGTTATGTTATCCGAACACTCCTTAAAGATAGATTGAACACTTTTTAGACAAAGTAAAATATATCCAACTGGCGAAATGGAAATATATTTTAATCCCTACTTTATTCGCTGAAATATTGGCTTGAACATAATGAATTTTGAGTGCGTTTGCAACGCACTTCCGTAATACCGCTAAAATAGAAGCTCTAGACCTTTAGGTGCAGATAGTTTAACCGCAGCTTTAGGATGACATGTCTGCAAATGTCGTTTCAAGTTTGTTGTATTTTCACCGGAGATAGTCGCCCCACACAGGTTTACAAAGTGTGTTGTTTTCCATGACATCAAATGAGAAACGTGTCAATATATCCTCTTTCTCTCTGGTGTTAACATTGTCAAGTTGGTTTCATGAGAAGCAGTACAGAGGCCACTTGTACGGTCTTCTCGAGGTTATATCACTTTACTGATTGGATCGCTACAAAACTTGTCCCGCCTTTCTACAAAACTAGGTGAGATTCGATTGGATGTCGTCTCTGCCAAACATTTTCGTCTCGTTTTTATTTGTTAACAAAAGTGTCAGTTCATTTCGTTCTAGTTTCTAGTCATGTTGAAGAAAACTGACGAAAATCATTCTACAACGAAATTAACACAGCTGCCATGAAATGGCTGATGTGCTGATATAGCGTTAAACCCCATCTACAAACTATTTGTTCTACACATTACCACTATTTTTTGTTTGTTTATTTAATGTCGCTATCAGCATCAATGGCCTTTTCAACAAACAACCCAGAGGAAAGAAATTCTCTAAATAAGATCTTAAGTTTGTCTCATTTACTTTTCATAGACATAATTAAAACGTGTTTGATGTCAATGTGAGATTTAAGCTTATTTCTCCTGTTTCTTAAATTTGTCTTCTGAGAAACAACGCTTGAATTTTCAAAGTATCATTTCTTAAATTCGTCTCAAGTTTGTCTTAAGTTCGTCTCATCATGCAAAACATGAGAAACATTTGAGATCTTAAATCAAACTTAGTTGTCTCACAGAAGACTTGCCTGTTTTATGTCTCATCCTAGACTTATGATACATAAGAAACATTTAAGATCTCATAATTGGCTTTTTTTGGTCTCTTCTAACAAGTCAAAGTTCACCTTATTGTTGACTCATAACAAGAAATCCACAAGAAACAGCGAATTCCAAATTTTCTGAATATACCTTGATAAACTTATCTGTCATTACTGATACTCAAATCTATTTATTTTGAGAAAGTAATTCTAAATAAAATCACAATTCACATCTCCATATGTGTATATTAAAGTACACAAGTTTATTTTCTGCACAATTTACTTTTACTTACAGGTGTAGATAAGGCAACAATAAAAGTATCCAAAGAAAAACTAAAAAAACTAAATCCAATTCAAAATATTTGCTTCCATGTTCTATCAGAGCCAATTCTATTCTGTTACTCTTCATGCTTGTGTTCTTAGTTATATTACAAAATGTTTCAGAATTAAGTTACCTGTCACGGTGTTCCCTGACAGTATGATTGAAGTAAATTAAAATAGAATTAAAATTAACAATGCGCGGACTCACGCTCAAACAGCACTCTTCTCTCCGCATTGACTTATTCCACACAAGCAACTCCATTATACTGCATATATGAAAATCTACAATCCATCCAATAGTAAGCTCTGATCATGCCTCAATTACTTTTAATTTTAGTGACATACAAAAAACTACAACCAGGCCAAGATGGTGATTTAATACATCACTCATCAAAGACAAAGAATTCAATATTCAAACATACAAATAATTCAATTAATTCAATAAAAAAATAATTCATAGGACACACATCACTCAATACAAAATGTTCAAAATGGGATTTAGTAATTTTCAAGTATATGTACACAGTGCGTAACCAACAAAACTAACTACTTTCACTCGCTCCAGACTTGCAGACTAGCCCACAAATTCTGTGGAAAAGTAACTTCAAAATGATCTCTGTGTCTGGAAAGCAACATTCCTATGTCACCCTAGGTATGTCTATTAGGAAACCTCTCAGTGGTAGAATCACTAATCGAAAGCACAATTCCATTACTTATATTGTTAAGTATAGCAGCAACAACAACAACGAAAAAAATACTACTAAATTGGAAAGATAAAAAAAAAAAATTACCTAACACAATGGATCAATCTATTAAAAGAGCACCTAGCCTTAGCTGCAAATCGAAATGCGTTTATATTTAAACTGTCACTCGGTATATTAATAATTCAACGTATTAGACTGATTGAGTAAGGAGTAGGATACAAAGTATCAGTGTGCAGTGCTGTGAATTATTATTATCAGTATTATTATGTTTTTCCCTCCCACCCTATCCTGTATACTGTCTGTCTGTCAGTCATTATTATTCTGTGTTGCTTGTCTTACTTTTCACCTTATTCGGTGTGTACTGCCTGTTTGTTGCCATTATTACTGTCGTTTTTTTTTTCTTTTTTATCTTGCTTATTTGTCTTGCGTATAGCTTGTCTGTCACAATTATTTTGTCTATATGCTGTTATTTTTGTAATTAAAAATAAAATTATTCTATTTATAGTCAAAACTGTGAAGAATAGTTCAAAACGGCTTAAAATATTAATGTCCACAACTGCAAGCTTTAAACCTAAAGACAGCACTGAGCGTCTGAGCGATGCCCTCAGTTCGGCTATTGGTCAGAACCAGCTCATTAGCATACTGTGGTAACAAACATGGCGGACACTGCGGCTTGTAAGGGAAAGCGGTGTCCTTAGTTATTGGTAATTAAATACTTCATATACTAAACTGGATTTGTAAACATTCTGTTTTAAGCATGTACATAGTTTACGATAAAGGACTTAACTTTCGGTAACTTCTTAGAAGTTCGCGCGCGTTTTTGAACGCCAGCGCGCGCGAGCATAGCTAACGGTCCGGTGTTCTGAGTCACAGATTGAGTTACTGCTGCCGCAGAGCTTCATTCTCCTCACGACCACTGCTGTTCTGTGGCTGGAATCGTAGTTTGGTAAGTATTTTTTAAGTTATTATTGTTATTTTAACATTTTAATTCGTTTTTGTGATAATAAAAACTTTGTTGTAGTTTTCATACCGAATGCTATGCTAGTTTCTATTGGTAGCATATTGTTAGTCAGAGTTTGCTTTGCCCATAACTTGGATTGTAGAGCATCTCCAAAAGAGAAACGTTAAGTCCGCTAATGTACGTTACATTTACATATATATTTTTAGCTGTACTGAATGTCAGCACCTGATGTACCTTTTGCTGGGTAACGTTAGCATGCGCATTCGGGGACCTACTGTAGCTATCTGCAGCCTTTCAGGTAATATTATTAGCTAGTCTATCCTGACCAAAAACACCGTGATAAATTAACTGTATTTTTTTTTTCAATTAAGTCTATAGGAATAAATTGTGGAATGAGCTTGACGTTTTTCTGCACTTTCACTGCAATGCTTCTTTTGTCCTGTTTGAAGGATTTGCACAAAACACATTTTCATGAACTTTGTTTTTATGTTTTCTGTTGAGAATGGACTTGATACATACAATAAACATCAATTCTATATTATGATTAATATGATCTTTATTAGATGTTTGCACCATAGCCTGTATTGTGCTAAAGTTTTACACAGGTGTGGAAAAATGCTGCAGAGTAATAATGCTTTTAAACATGGAAGTGTTAGTAGTTTATTTTTGTCAGTTAACAACATGATGAATGAACAAAAGAGAAATCTAAATCAAATCAGTATTTGGTGTAACCACCCTTTGCCTTCAGTTCTTCTAAGTACACTCGCACACAGTTTCTTAAGGAACTTGGCAAGGAGGTTGTTCCAGACATCCTGGAGAACTAACCACAGATCTTCTGTGGATGTAGGCTTGCTCAGGTCCTTCGGTCTCTTCGTGTAATCCCAGACAGACTTGATGATGTTGAGATCAGAGCTCCGGTGTGTCCATATCCTCACTTCCAGGACTCCTTGTTCTTCTTTACACTGAAGATAGTTCTTGGTGATATTGGCTGTAGCCACAATTCTTCCATGAAGACCACTTCTG
>JAJAGP010006494.1:0-21108 GCA_025084515.1 Ancistrus triradiatus | reverse complement strand
ACAAAGGATTTGGGCACATAACCAAAGGTAAGGGATGAATTTAAAATAACTAACAGTGGTTTTATAATACTAGGTATTACTTGTTTGAGTAAACGTGTAGGAATTGGATCTAATAAACATGTTGATGACTTAGAAGAGCTGATCAATGCGGATAGTTCAGTATTAGTAATTGGGGTAAAAGATTCTAATTTTGATTTACAGCTAATTAAACAGATGTCTTCACTAGTGCTGCATCTGGAAGGTTGCTGAATAGTTTGGTGATGTGATGAGCATCGAGTTTGATGCCTAATGTTTTCTATCTTATCATTAAAGAAAGTCATGAAATCATTACTGTTAAAATTACACAGAACGGGAGAATCACTTTCTGTAGGGTTTTTTGTTAATTTGGAGACTGTATTAAAGAGAAATCTTGGATTATTCTTATTTTTCTCTATGATTGAGAAAAAATATGCAGCTTTAGCTTTAGTAAGGGCATGCTTATACTCTGCCATGCTGTCGCTCCAAGCAATCTTAAACACCTCCAATTTACTATGTATCCACTTGTGCTCTAGATGCCGTTTTCTTTGCTTTAAGGTACGGGTGTGGTCATTATACCATGGTGCTAGCCTTTTTTCCCCTAATGCGTTTGATCCTAGCAGGAGCAATCATGTCCAGGGTTGAGCGAAGCACACATTCTAGTTGGTCATTTACATACTCAAGATGATTGATCTCCTTAGATGTATTAAATTTCAAGTCTGGTAGGATTTTAAGAAACGCAGCTGGAGTAGCAGATGTGATAATGAGGCAGAAAGATTTTATTTATTAGAGACAGCTCAAATACTAAAAGACAGTGATCTGAAATCGAATCACTTTGCGGGAAAACATCAAGGTTATCTATATCGATACCAAATGTTAATATTAGATATAAAGTATGATTACAGCAGTGGGTTGGTCCCATCACATTCCGAGTGATACCCATGGATTCTAAGATGGCTCGAAAGCAATTTTAAGTGGATCCTGATCACTGCCAAAGTGAAAATTGAAATCACCTACAATTAAAGCCTTATCTGTTGACAGTACTAAGCAGGAAAGAAAGTTAGCAAATTCCTGAAGAAATTCTGAATAGGGACCAGAAGGACGGTAAATAGTGATAAGTTGAAAAGAGTGTGGTTTTGACTTCAATAACAGTGGATCAGTCACATTAAGAATCAGTATTTCAAAAGATTTAGCCTTGTAATGGGATTTAGTTGTAACACCTAACTCTTTGTCAGAAATTGTGGCTATGCCTCCCCCCCGACCATTAGGACAAGGGCGAGTAGCATGACTGTATCCAGGAGGTGAGGCTTCATTTAAAGCCAAGTATTCATCAGGTCTAATCCAAGTTTCAGTGAGACAGAGAGCGTGTAAGCGTTTATCAGTGATCATTTCATTTACAATCACTGCTTTGTTTGTAAGTGATCTAATGTTAAGTAATTCTAGCTTTAGTCTAATGTTGTTATTTCTTTGACAGCTATCTGCATTTATGCTAATGAGATTATTAAAAACAGACTTTTTGAGAGCATTTACGTTTAGGGCAGATGCGGGTAACAGACACAGTTTCAATAATGTGGGTTCTGGGTGACAGTGCATGGCTACCAGCAGACAGTTGGTTAAGCCGGTCCGTCTGCTGCCTGACCCCTGCTCTGGATAGTCAGCCCTTAACCAAATCGGGCCATAAGACTATGGGCAATGTTGCAGGACATGAGAGCAGCACCCTCCCGAGTGGGATGGACACCGTCCCATCCTAAAAGGTCAGGCTTACCCTCAAAGGCTCTCAAAATTGTCTATAAAGCCCACGTTGTTTTCAGAGCAACACTTGGACAGCCAGCAGTTCAGCGACCATAGCCTGCTGTAGGTTTGGTCACCTCGCCACATTGGGATGGTGCCAGAGCACACTACTGCATCGAACATTACCTTTCGCCACTCTAACCACCTCTACAAAATTAGCCTTAGTAACCTCTGACTAACGAAGGCATATATCATTAGCCCCTACAGGAATAACTATCCTAGAGAATCTGCGGCTCTCGAGTTCACTAAGACTCGTTACAATGTCCAGCACTCTGGCTCCCGGGATACAGATAACTCTAGCTGCTGGTGTCCCTAAAGGGGTAGCTAGTCTCACGTGTCGTAAAATAGAGTCACGTATGACCAGAGCTCGTTCAACAGGCTGCTCAGTGGGTGCATAACAGAGGAGGGTAAACCTGTTGGGCACGTGAACAGGTAAAGAGTGGTGCTGTAGTGGACTAGCCTTATGACTATGTCGCCAAACCATCACCCACTTGCTCTGCTGCGAGGGGTCTGCTGAGGTGGGGGCACTAACTTCACCTTTGGCATCCATTTCTGCTAAGCTAGGAGCTGAGCTAGCCTTCTCTAATGTCTGGATGCGCGCCTCTAAAACTACAATCTTCTCCGTCAGACTGGCTACAAGCCTACACCTATCACAAGTAAAATTTACACTAATGATGGAGGAAGAATAGCTAAACATGCCACACTCGGCACAGGGAACAAGCGCAGCAGAAGCTATGCCAGTACAATTAATGAATTAAAGGTACTTAGCTTCGAGTGGTGTTGTGGGGTGCCCAGTAAAGATATGGTTCAGCTGCAGCCGATGGTCCAATGCAATTCTTAATTAAAGCGTTAATGGAAAGTTAATACAAAACGTCACAAAAAATTAAGTCTCAGAAAAAAAAGGTGGGAAAAGGCTGTAAAAAAGTTATAAAAACACACACTACTGCAAAAGAAGACGCAACTCTGGTAATTAGCTAATGGCTAATTACTGCAAACACAAGCCGGTATACCTGTAAAGCTACTAAATAACGATTAGCGGGAAAAAAATATAATCCGCCGGTACTAGAAGAAAATGATTAAGATGTTGTAAAAAGCACTAGATATACGATACCGATGCGATCGGGAATTAAAAAAGTTAAAAGGTAATAAACTGGTAACAGCTACAAAACAGGGTGCGTCCTGTGTGTAATCGGTGCAAATGGGTCTGGGTTTCCAGATCCTCGCAATCCTCGCGTCCGCGTTCTCTCAGCCTGTGGCGGTAAAGGGATAGAAAAAACATTTTTATGCAGATCAAACAGGTGCCATTAATACAGGTAACGAGTGGAGGACAGAAGAGCTTCTTAAAGAAGAAGTTACAGGTCTGTGAGAGCCAGAAATCTTGCTTGTTTGTGAGTGACCAAATAATTATTTTCCACCATGATTTACAATTCTTTAAAAATCCTATAATGTGATTTCCTGGATTTTTTTTCTTATTTTGTCTCTAATAGTTGAAGTGTACCTGTGATGAAAATTACAGACTGCTCTCATCGTTCCAAGTCGTAGAACTTACACAATCAGTGGCTAATAGGGTTGCCAACTTCTTCAACCCCCAATCAGGGACACTTTCCTCCAGGTGTGTTCATATGTGCGATATATATTAAAAAATATATTTATTAATTTTACGCATTTTCAGAAAATGAAATGTGAAAGCTTTGCCTAAAAGTCATAAATATTATGTAAATAAACATGTTGTCACGAACCGGGCAAGGGAGGACACGGGAAACGGACGTAGGTGCAAGTGTGACAGATTTATTAACAGTGCACATAGTGAAACAAGCATACAAACCACATAGAACTATACTAAGACAGATAACGAACACGACACAACTAAAGCAGAAGACAAGCTAACTATACTAAAGCAGACAACAACAATGCAAACATACAACAACACAAAGGACAGGCTAACAAGCTAACGAGACAATAAGCTAACATGTGACTGACAAGCTAATGATACAAAAAGCTAACATGCTAACAAACAAAGAAGCTAACGCTAAACATAAACCACAGCTTAAACAAAGAACACAGCTAAACCACAAGACATACAAGACATGCCTAGAACACAGAGCAATAAGAACAAAGACACAAGCCAAAGAAGGGAGACAAACCAAACCAGGACAGAGAAACAGGAGTCATGGAACGGGAGCCAAAGACAACACCACGTATAACAAAGCCAGACAAGGAAGTCAACAGGAAACGAGGTTTATATAGCTGACAGACCAGCAGGTGGCAACAGCCCCACCTGCTGGGTGGGAAGCAGAAGGCAGGGGGAGAAAAACCCGAATGGTTGTTACACATGTATTATTCAAAATTACAGCTGTGAAAGCTTTCACAAATCTGAAAATGCCTAAAAGTAATAAATATTATATAAATAAATGCGTTTTATACAAAATTTTATCTGTGAACGCTTTCATAAATCAGATTATGCCTAAAAGTAATAAATAACATCATTACAACAATTTATTAGACAAAAGTTATATCAGTGAAAGCTTTCACAAATCAGAAAATGCCTACATATAATACACAGTATGTAAATAACTGCCTATTAGACAGAATTATATCTGTGATAGTTTTCAGAACTGATGGAGGGTAACTTTAACCTGTGCTGATTCTCTATATTATCAGTTTTTGAAGTTATATGGCCTGCTTGGACGGTTTTATGGCGAGTTAAATTAAAGGCTTAATTATTTCGCGTGTTATCATTTTCCGTCCTCACGGTTTATACGAGCCACGTACAGACAGAATTAAGACTGTGAAAAAGTTTCACAAATCAGCCTGGTCACCTTACTGCAGGTGTCAGTAATCTAATGGTCACTTTAGAAGTTAGAAGCATTTGACAATAAATCCCTAAAATGTGATTCCGGATGATTTCGATTTAGATGATGACGTCACCTGAATTCACAAATTAGGACGAGCCAAATGTAGAATTAATTACAGTGACTTCATCATGGAATGCAAGATGAAAAAAGCTCCGAATCGCAACCGCAAGCCAACTTTACTGCGGTTCCCACTTTTTTATAGTTGCAAAGTCTTTTTTTCTTTACAGGTTCACTGCTCATTTTGACAGCATAAGGCTCCGCTCACAGCACAGCACACTGGTCTGTCACTAACATAGCTACTACACCCGGGAGTTTGTATCAGTTTTGGAGCGTTATTGTGTGGTGTTTGGTCTATCCACTAAAGGGCGTCGTTGACTTATCAGAAGAGCTAACAGTTTTTTATCTTAAAAAGTATGATTACTAGGTGTTGCAGGCATTTAGCATAACTTGAATCATACCACTAAAAAAGAAATCTAATACCACACATATTTAATACTTCTTAAAAACCAGGATTAAAGTGATTTCTTAATGTTGTGTTTCTACCCAGGAAAAATGTACTGTGAAACGTGACAGTTATACCATGAAGTGGCCAAATTACCACCAAAATTCATAGTACAACTGTGAAATAATTCATGGTCAGTTCATAGCCAACCAAGTTTATAGTTGTAGGCCTACTATGAAATTTCACAGTAGAACCATGAAGTGGCCAAATCACCATTAGAAATTCATAGTAGAACTGTGAACTTCATGGTCAAACTGTGAATATTCACATTAAAACTGTCAAGCAATTCAGTTTTACTATGAAAATTCAGAGTACATTTTTTCCTGGGTAAAAGTATGCCTTTCCTCATAGCGACCTGTGCTTAGGTAGTTAGCTTGCTTAGTTGTAGCTCTACACGTTGTTTCGCTAGTATCTGCTGTTGCTTGTTGGATTTTAAATAATAACTTAGCCTAAACTGTTACGGTTCGCCATGCGAACGCGATGGCGAATCGTGAAAGTAAAAGAAAGGGATATTAGGACCCAATTGCAGTCAGCTCCAGATGGTAGTAATGAACTGAAATGAGTGAGATAAATAAAACAATAATTAATGAAATGCAAACAAACTTGAGATAAAGAATAAAGTGAGACTTTGTGTGTGTCAGCGTAACTGCCGAATCTGTGGGAGCAGCCGCGCACACACAAAGCTCACGACCGCACCTATTGGGGCAGCGAAAGGCGGGGTAAAGCCACCTGCCGAAGGTGTGCAAAGCGCGGCAGCTTATTATAACCACTGACGCGCTTCGACCAACGAAGCCCGCCCACAAAGCTTAGCAGCGATCAGCCGCAGGAAGCGGAAAAGTGTTTCAAATACAAAACACTGACGTGGCCAACGAAGAAATCTGCTTCTTAAAGCAAGCAGTTAGCGCAGCGCACGAAGCACCAATAGTTTCAATGCACTGACGTGTTTAACATTGAAATCTGCCTATTAAATGAGGCAAGAGCACAGCGCACAAAGCGCGAAGTGTCTAAATGCACTGACGTGTTTTTCACAAATGAATCTGCCTATTAAAATGCAAAGCAGAGCACAGCGCACGAAGCGCGAAGTGTCTGAATGCACTGACGGGATTAGTTGAGGGGGTCTCTGCATGGAACGAGGCTGAGATCAGCGCTTGAGGCGCCTGGGAATAGAAGCGCAAAATATTAATGAAACGAATGGTAACTAATACAATAACCGGGGAAAGAAAATACAGTACGGCGCCTGATAGCGCTGGGAGAGAGAGTAGGAAGCCAACAAGCCGAGAGCGCTCAGTGTAACGAACTGAGCCCCATGCAATCGACGAACGAGCTCTCTCTAGGAATCGCTTTCTACACAGAATCAGGGCTGCAGGGGAACGCAGCCGCGCAGCCTGAGCGTGAGAGCGGTGACGCGCTGTGCGGGCTTCAGAGACCGATTTCAACTTCTGAAGCAATGCGATGCATTTCACGGTACTGTGTGTGTGACACAGCATGAAACGGACGGCCAAAGCCCGGACGAAAGCGGGGAACGAGCCTACCGCTCGGATCCGAGGCTGCAAAGCCCAAAGTGAGGCAGTAGAAGTGAGGGACACGCGGGGGCGCGCAACGCCGGGGCGAGTGCACCTCAAAACGCCGAAGCAGAACCACGAAGGAGCAAAAAGCGCAATTACAGGCCGGTTCTGACCCTACGCTAAATCTACGCCCTGGATTACCTCCAAATCTCCAGATTCGTACTCCGGCTGAGCCCCTAAAGCGAGCACAGTCTACCAAAGTCCCTAACACCAACCGTACCGAAGCGACAGCGCGAATGAGACCCCCGAAAGTCTCTTAAACACAAAAAAACGTAGCGTCCCTAAGCACAGCAAAACCCTGATATAGACGCCACAGGAATCAGTAGGATGGAAGGCGATGGTGCGACGCCTGTCAGTGCCAAACAAGCCCCCCCCCCCCCCCCCCCCAAAGAAAAAAACAAGCTCCTTTAAATAGAGCCACTGCCAGGTGTGTTGCAATCGTGCCGTAATCAAATGACAGGCCACGATCGCATGGTCTGAGGATCCCGAACCAAAGCTGAACCAATACTGGCCTCTACTGTCAGCTTGGCAGAATCCCCAGACTGCTGGGGAGGTAGTAGACCGCACTGGGGATAAACAGTGGCCACTAGCGGCCACTGTGCACCACGTAACATAAACTCATCCATTTTCATACCAGCAAAAGCCAGTACAGCGTGCAAGGTGAAAACCTACCTCAGTCAGGGCGCTAATCAAACTGTACCACGCAGCGTTAGCTTCACCTAGTGGCCATGCCTGATAAAACCAATATTTTATGTCAAACTGGCTTTATAATTTTTAGCTACAAAGTTATGAAATCCTAAACCGTATCATAAAGTATTAGTTCTTAAAGTGGCACGTGTCATTCGTTACAATACGTTATACAGAGCGTATAATTGATTCCAAGCGGACCTACAATACTGTATAAATAGAACACTCAATCAGTAATTAAAAGTTTATTGCTCAGTTACATTTAAGATTTTTGCATGAACACAACTGCAGGTACATACGTTAGTTTGCATAATGCATTAGTCTGTCTTGCAGGACATCAAAATCATCAAAATGCAACCCAAGTTCTAGCTGTACTGTTTGTACCATTACAGAATATTTAACACACCATTACTTTACACATCACTAATATCTCATCAAGCACACAACATACATTTAAGTGCATTTTCCTTTAGTAAAGTTTTCCATTCTAGAGATAATGGTGAGCCATTGTTCACTATGGCATACCAAAGCAACAAACCACTTTTCTACTCTATTTTTCATCTAAGAAAATGTAATAAGTGTGAATCATTTATATTGTACTTGTTGTGGCATTTGCCACTTTTTGCTTTTATAAAGCATATAGTCTTTACTTTTATCTCATGTAATATTGAAGCAAATCTTCAGACTACCAAGAGCCTGATCTTTCGTGATTTTCTTCCATTCATCTGGATACACAGCTGGCTTTGCTTCATACTTTTCAGCAAATTGTTCACTGAATGTCACCAGAACATACTTCCAGTAATCTGAAGCCTCCATAGACATGTCAGGGGCGATATGCCAGTCTGGGTAGTACGTCTGGTAGTCTTTGTAGGGATATGGTTGGTTATCTGTTTCATGATTTTGAAAGGTTCCATTGCCATGTACACTTGAGGTACAAATCTCTTCACAGAGGATACTAGTTGTCACAGATCTGTACGTGCCAAGTCCCTGTGGTCTGTGGATGGCTGCATGGTGGTATTGATGTTCCTTTCCTCCTGCCTCACATGGTGTTCTGCAAAAGGGACACTGCTTCCCACAACCAAACACCCTCTTAAAGAGCTCTTCTAGGGGTTTGACAGATACAGTGCTTAAAGTATCAATTATATTGTTTGACTGTGAGACCTCATGGGTTAGTTGGTGTTTCAGGTCATCTATACACGCATAAAGACTTTTCGTGAATGGATCACAACTACTTGTGTTCTGAAAGAGAACTCGTTCAACATCGTTCTTGGATATTGAAAGTTCACTGTTCAAAGCTTTGTAAAGGTTCTCAATTAACCTTTTTGTACCTTCTGTGTTGTTGGGCAAAGCAGAGCCATCTTCGTCGTGCTTAGAACCTTCCACAGCTTTCAGGATTTTTTCTATTATGATGTCTAGTTTCTTCATTTGCAATTTTCCCAAAGATATGTCATTGGAGAAGCATTTGATGATGTGACTGGATATCCAATCTTCAACATAAGTCTTATAGTGTAAAATGTACTGAACAAAATCATCAAAGTTTTGGTTTTCCAGCAATTCTTTCTGAATGGTGTACTGAAACAGTTTTCGGGAACCATAATTAGTAGAGCTGTTCTCCAAAACTGCATCAATTATGTCAGTTCCGAGGGACTGGTTGATGTGCTCGATCACAGCTGGTTTGAGGCAGAGCTGAGCAAAGTCTTGTGCTTTTCTCTGGCCCTGGTCCTTCTGTCTATACAAATCAATGAAATCAGAACGATATTGACCCTTATGCTTCTGTAAACGTTTCAAAGGATCTTCATCAGCGATAAATTTCCTGTGCATCTTGAGGAATTTCCTAGAGGCAATACCACAAATGTGCAATTTTAGGTCGAATTCAAACTTTGTACTGACTTTAGTTCCAGCTTCTCTCAGATGTCGATCAAGTTCCTCCAAAACATCTTTTGTAAATGTTTCTTGGTAATCACCTTTGGACTGTGCACACTGTTCAATCTTTCTTTGGCAGTCTCTAATGGTATCAGTTGCCACAATCTTTAGATCCTGCTTTGCATCACGCAACCTGAAGAATTCTTTCATTTTCTTTCTTAGTTTTACATGTTTATCTTCCACCTTGAATTCATTTTGCCCATATTGTGTCAAATTTTGAACTTTCTGTAAGTATTCAGTGACATTACGATGTGCCAAACTTGCCCGCATATGCTTCAGTACATCAGCAGGAACATCTCTTTCTGGTAGACCAGTGATGTTTGCCACTTCTCTTTGCCACATGCTCTCAAAATCAGCTTTGAGCTCTTCATCAGACACCTCATCTTTACGATGCTTGTAATTTTGCAGTAACTGTAGAACTTGCTGCTCAATTACAGAAGCTTGCTTTCTGTGAATATCCTTTACTTTCATCTTGTTATTTCTCATCTCGACTGAAGCTTCCAGTCTTTTCCTCACTTCCTGCCCAATCTCCCTCTCCAAATTCTTGATGTTATTCCCAAAATCAGCTTTGTACTTTTCCACCAAATGTATATGACAGTCTTTTCTTTTGTAGTAGTCTTTTAATTTTTTGTTTATTTCTTGTGTTTGAGATGCAATCTCTTTTTCTGCATCCTTTTTAAGAAGCTCAGAAACCTCTTGAATTGGCTGATTTTCACTGCTTTCAGCATTAGATATCTGAACAGTTGCACTTGTCAGAAAAGAATGGATGTGTTTTCTGAAGGCCCACTCCCATTCTGAAAACTCATTGCAGAGTTTGTCGTAGGCTTGGGCAACCAGAACGTTCCTGAAACTAAAGATGAAGTTCTCAAATTTCACTGCTTTCCATAAACCGCTCGTCCAATTCAGGAATTCTGGTATTTTAAATATTTCCTCATCTTTGCTTGATTTAAGCATCTCTATGAGTTTTTTCTTAAAATCAAAGACAGCTACACTGTAGCCTGTGTTAACCGATGCCATTGGTGGGGTGCCATGCCATAAGCCTGGTATGTACCAGTTATTCTTTTCCACATCATAAGCTAAAACATCTGTGAATTTGTTTATGTCAGGCAGCCTTTCCATTTCAGCTGCAATCTGTGTCATGTCATTAAGTTGCTCCAGGAGCTGCTTCCTGTCTGTCATGGTTTTTCCATGTGCTGATACACCAGCAACATTCTGGTGAACAAAATGGCACACCGTTTTCTTGCCAACTTCCTTCATTCGTAAGAAAGCATGAACAGCTATCTGCAAGACATCTTTCATCTCTGTGGAGTTTTCCATTGCTATGTTGATGATGGTTACATCACTAAGACCTATCACAAATGTGGCCAGTTCATTGTCATGCTCATAACTGTCTGCCAGTTGTGCCATTGCTGGGGATTTCAAACCCTCTGGTGTCAATTAAAAAGGACAAAGTCACACTGTAACTCCTCCTTCAGGTCCTCACCCACAGGAAGAAACAGCATGGAGGCTCCCCGTGTGCATCGACCACTGCTGACAGGCAAACTGAAAACGAACTCCGAACATCGTGTTGAGCAGTGTTGATTTACCCGTGCTCTGAACCCCTAACACAGTCAGAACAACAAACGACTTTTCTGGCCAACCCATGCTGTGAAGTTCCATGAGAACAGCATTCACCCATTTCTCAGGAATATTTGATGCATCTCCATCAAGTAATTCAAGAGGGAGGAACCCATCCAGAAGCAGCTTTTGCAGCTATCACAGGGAGATGACTCATTTTCATTGGATATTTCAGTTGAACCATATGAAGCAGCCTCATAGATCAGACCAATCTCTCTCATGTAATGCTCGATACCAAGCGATCCATCAAGGAGCTCCTGGTCTAACTGGGCTATGGAATCTCTGTCTTTTGGATTACACTTTCTATATTTGTGTCGAAGTTTTGACATATCTTTGCGTGATCGCATGTCCAACTTTAGTGCCATCCATCTGAGAAAGAAGTTTCGTTCTGCATCGTCAGAGGTTGACAAAGCCTTTATGAAGACGTCCATTGACTTTGTCATTTTATACTGGCTTTGTTTGTTCTGAATTTCATGTTTTTCTATTTGAAGTTGAACCTTGTACGACTCCAAGCTCATTTCTCCTGAATTTTGTAATCTGCATTGTTCTTTTTCGATCTGAGACAGTCTTTTCCAATTTTCACCTTGCAGTGGAAGCTGATTCTTTTTATAGTCTATAACCTCACGAACTCCAATATGTTTGATGACGACTTCTGCTTTGGCCTCTGCTGACAAACAGGCTCTGCTTTGAGTTTCATCGGTGTGCAGGCCTAAATTCTGTGCAGCATCCCTCATGGACTTGATGTCTCTTGATCTTTGACAGTTTCTAGCACTTTCTGACACCAGCACATTCTTTATGCGTGATTGAATAGTGCTTGAAAATTTAGCCAGATTTGCATTCTGATTTCTTGTGATTATTTGTTCTTTTTGCAACTGCAATGTATCCATTGCTAGTTGAATTGATGACTTTGCATCCCGTTTCTTATTTGTCTGACAGTTCACTACAAGAAAGATGCTGCACTTAACTTCTTGTAAAGAGGCCAGCAACCTCTGCTCTTCCTGTTCAATGCTGTCCAGGAACACAAAGACAGCTGTTGACACATGAGTGAGGAAACAGAATTGTGCCTCAAAACTGCAAACATCTCCTCTTAAATTAGCGATTGCCACTGGCTCAGGAAAGACATCAATGCTGCTGTTCCCACATGGAAGACTCCAGCATATTTCAACCATGCCATTAGCAATTACCCTGGGAGCAGATCCCCCAATCATTTCTCGATGTGAAAAGAAGTCATGCTGTTCTTGTGACTTGGTTAGAACATGATTTAAAACTCTGGACTTGGACAAGCTGCAGTTACTTAACCTCACAAATGAGATCAGGGGAAGATTTGCATAAACAATACTGTCTTCAACAAACCCTTTAGATTCAGACATCGAGTGGGGGCACCATTCTTTCAAGATGCCATGGAGAGCCCATGACATAAGGGTGCAGGGATTATGTGTCCCCTGAGGTAGCAGAAAGGGTACTGCAAACTGGCACATTGACATTTTAAGGGCCAACTCTTGCTGGAGGAAACTGTCTGCACAAACAAAGAGAGCAGTGTGGAGGTCTAATAGATTGGGGCCACCATCATCGTCCTTTGCAGCATCTGTGTCTTCACTTTCATCTACATCTAACGTGGATCTTGAATTTGAATTAACCATCAGTAACTTTCTCAGGAAAGCCCATGGTATTGCTTGTAGTGAGTTAACCTCTCCATCAGATACACTGCCACTGTTGATCTCCAGTAAGGATCTTAGAGTAAGTCTGTGTGGGTAGTACTGTTCAAGTCCCAGTGTTCTCAAGAATGAATGAAGATCATCTGAAAAAAAATGAAAAAAAAAAAAAGCTTTATTTTACAATCAGTGCTATAAACCAAATGTGGCAAATGGTCCTCATAAATCTTTGTAAATCTATAGCAACTAACAGAATAATAAAATAATAACAGCTAATTAGAATGTTTATATACCATAGGCTACATACATTGATCAGCCAACACATTAAAACTACCTGGTCCAAAACAATGTTTAGGTAGGTGTTATGCTTTTCGAATTAATGTCCACCTGAATGCTTGGACCCAGAGCACCACATTCCTTCTTCCAAAAGTCTTCTTAACACAGCACTTCCTAGTGCCATTACTTCTACAGGTAATTGTGCACACGTCCATGTGACAGAAAATAAAATGGGACTCACTGGACCAAACGTCTTTTTTTCCATTGCTCCAGCGTCCAGTTCTGACACTCGCATACCAACTGTAAGCACTTCTGATAGTGAACAGGGATTAGCATTTTCAGAACTCTGACCAGTTTGCGATTATGCATCCCCCATACACAGCAGGGGGCGCTGAACTGTGTTTTGTGACACATTCCTCTCATGAACAGTATTATACATTTCTGTGACTTGTACCACGTAGCCCTTCTGTCCACTATGACCAGCTGGGTTGAGATTAGTTGCTCTCGCGCATCAATGAGCCTTGGGTGGAAGCAGGCAGTCTCTGGCTCATGGATTGTCCCTCCTTGGACCACCAACTGTGGGTACTCACACTACTGAACTGGAAAACCCTACAAGCCTTGTTGTGGCTCCAAGCCCAACTGTCTTGTCATAACGATTTGTCCTTTGCTCAGGTTTTACTACTGAACCTTTCTCCCACATCCAGCATATCTATGAGAACCAACTGTTCACTTACTGTGTAATGCAGTATATACTAGAACTTAATCTGCTGTTGTAATTAAAATAATCAGTGTTATTTTTTAATCACCAGTGTGTAGTCATAATGTTTTGGCTGATCTGTGTATATTGCACATGGAGTTTGAAAAAGGCCATAGGTAGGGCCCTACTAAATACATGGAGAAATATGCTTAATTTCACTGACATCGTTTCCAAAAATCACAGATTTCAGTCATTAACCAACCCTGGAAAATCAGGGACAGCTACAATACACATCATAGCCTACCTTAGAGGTTGAATGTAAGACTATGACGGTTCAAGCTAAGGCTAGGCTTCTATTGAGTTTCACGCGCTGGGTTGCGTTATGTCAAACACTACAGGGAGATGCATCCCCTGTCGCGCGCACTCGCAACATCTTTTGCTCCAAAATGGAGGTAACCCGCTGTTGTGACGAATTCAGCAGCAATGCCAAAAGATGCAGGTCGGATGTAGGCGGATTCCCTCCATTTTCCCAATAGAGTCTGGCTGCAGACATGCACTCTCAGCCCCACATGCACTGTCAGACTATTCATGACATCAGTGCACTGTCAGACAGGAAGGGAAAATATGTAGCATTTGTTGACATGCGCGCTTCCACACGACAGGATATACATATTCCCTTAGAGGTGCCGAATTGGGGATACCACCACCTGTTTTATAGCACCGCCTCATAGTGCAAATTAAAATCAATTAACGTAAGGCATGAATGCTCCGTGAATGGAAAACGGGAAAAAGCTCATTTCACGATTCGTGTCACGATTTTCATGGCCGAGAATTAAGAATGGCCCTAGTCATAGGTGTTCAGACGACAATACCACCCATATTTTTCACAGATATGCAGAATAGATTAGGCTTTTTTTCATTTGATGGGGAATAATATGTAAGCTCATACCCTACATGGATTTTTTTGTAGGCCTACTCAAACCACACCAGGTTCCCCACCAGGCTGTAATGCTGCCTTCATGTGGTAATATTCAATAATTCTAACGTGATAAAAACATTACTCATATAGGCGAATGCGTTTCCAGTTCGCTTCATTTTCATTTTCTTCATTTTCTTTTAGTAACATTTTCTTTAGTAACTTGCTGTTTTCTGACTATTAAACAGAAGTGAAAACTAAAGTTTTCTTCTGGTGTTCACTTTCACGACTCGACCAAAACCACTTGAACGCATAGCATGTCGTTATTATGACCTTCGGACTCGTACGTACGAATTTCCGAGGACTTGAAGGTAGCATTAGAACATGGAAGCCTAACTGAACGTAACTACGAAGGATACATTCTTTGTGCGTAATTATGCCAAGTCTCAAAATGACTACTTCTTAAAACTACTACTTAAAATATGAGCATATTCTACTTTTTAATTTTTTTGTTTTATTAAACACACATGTCACAAGTAGGCTAATGTCTTTCTGTAATGAGATTGTGTAATGTCAGACGGAAGTGGAAAATGAAGTGGAGAATTGGGTGGAGCACTACTGCACCATGAATGTCAATGTGAGCACGCGATTCTATGCCGTACGACAGAACAATAGGTGGGGAAAATATAAGGACAAACACAGACAGCCACGACAGAGATCCTCTAACTCAGGAACATTAAAAAAAACTATAACTTCAAATAATAAACTAGTATTTCACCTAAAATACTTATGTTTCCATGGTTCCTCCTTATTTCAAACTGAGTGTCCACGTCCTAAATCAGTGCGCGATGTAGGTGCCCTATACCCTCTAGTGGCTGAGGAGGGCACTGCAATCCATTATAATCAACATGGTTAATAACATATTTTATACCACAGTTAGTTCCGACCCGCAATCTGAGAGACGTCTTCCGCCGTTACATTATTGACCATAACGGCACTGTGACCGGCCCTCTATAAGTATTAATCCGCGGCACACACGTAACCTGGCATTGACGCCCGCCAGAAAAAGCAGTCAAGTTATACTGAATAAAATGAAAGTTATCACTTTATAAAATATATTGGTTTTGAAAACGATATTAATTTGGAAGATGAAGCTATAAATGACCGACCTGAGCCAAAGATTTATCACCTTTAGAATTTGGAAGCGCTGGAAAAGCGAAACGAAGTCAGTACTTTAAATCAATCGTCTCCCGCGCTCTTAATGGATTCACAGCTCGACTGAAGAGCAACGAGACTGAAGATCAGTTTTGGTCCCATCAACAAAAATGACCTGAATCAGTTCCATCCCTCACAAAGACGTCGTTTGCTGGACTTAAACTCGGCATCTTTCATTAAAAACACCATGCACGGCTAATCGGGCGTTCATTGATCTGGACAGGTTTGTTATCTGTAAAGTTCCAGCTCTAACCCAGAGAAGCTGCTGATGCTCTGTAACTCTGCTGTTACATTTCTGACTGATAAGATTAACATTAAGAGGCTTCATCATACAAATTTATAATCACTAATCAAACGGGGATCCTAGACTTTGGTTAGAACACCGGGATCTGACTCCGATTTGCTTCAGTCGGTAGACCTAGTCCTTAGAATAGTGGATCTTAGTAACAGCTTGATTGTAAACCCGACCCATTTTATTTGAATGTAAATAAACTTCTCTTTAATAAATTTAAAACTTACCAATCGATATATTTTGTGTTTATTTGTCTGAATAATAAACAGTTACGGGTAATTCTGTTCCTAGACTTAATGCCGCGAGGTAACGATAGAATGGGACTATTTTACCTCGCGGAAGGGTGATAAACGTTTTTTTTTTAATCGTTTTTTCTGTCCTTTTTATCTTAAAATCTAACAATAAATGATAAACGATAACGGAACTGTGGTATAAAAGCAATAAGGCTTATTGCTTTAGTAATTATGTACTAGATTTTGTTTGTTCAGTGCAAACATTTAATATGATAATCTACAAGAATGTTATGTTTGTGCAGCTTGAAGATACTCTAGCATTTACTGTCTGCTATGTTTGTATTTCTTCTTGACGTTTTCTCATTTGTTTTAAAACTTGATATTGATATGACATTATTATATTGATATTAGTGATAAGTTGATTTTTTTTTTTAACTCCGTGCCTTCATTTTTACGCAAAAGGTGGAATTTGAACCGCTGGGTTTGTAACAACACTGCTTATCTTCGTGTTCGTGACACTCATTAGAACGTTTAAGTGACAAAGAAAGCAGAAAAACGTCTTTGTGACAAGTTCTGTCGGCCAGCCAGCTGTTTCAGTGTGAATTAAGTGACAATAAAAGTAAAATTACATTTTACCTCATCAGGAAAATGTCAGTGTGTTGAGTCCATTCTAATTTCCCCTTTTTATATTCACCAGAATTAAAAGAAATTCCTTATTTTTATCCCTTAGTTAATCAGCAACAACTTACCTTTGATCTGCTCCGAGTTCCTCTCTTCTGATCTTGATATACGGTTTTGCACTATAAGCAATGCACGAGACACTGAATTAGACAGCAGTACATGCTTTACAACATACAAATTAATCCACAAATAGATTTAACAAAAAATATTCAAAATTTTCAAAAAAATATAGTTTTGGTTCCTACTTTCAATGGCATCTGTGGTACAATCCATACTTTTTTAGCATTAGCTCTTTTTACAGACTTTCAGAAATATCTGTAGAAATTAGAACATACCATGTTTAACAAAAGTAATGTTACATGAATACATTGTAATGTCATGGTCATGTATGAGCTATTATGTCAATTGCTATAACTAAAATGAATCTTTTAACATATTTTCCTCTAGTACACATTTAACGCTGAATGTAAAGACATATTTCAGTCCTTGTAAATCACCAACTTTTTCTTGAGGCATCTCAGAAATTAGAAAGTCTCATAATTGCTTACCAGAGTTCAGAGAAGAAGGATCCCATCTTAATTTCTGGGCTGTAGTAGTCGCTTCCAATTAGAATTTATACTCCAAAACCGAAAGTAGAAGTACACACTTGCATATTTCAAAACATTTTCTAAGAAAGGTATCAGGAAGCACTGGAACCAAAAAGAGCAGATTCCTGTGTTAGAACAGGCTTCTTATATTTTACCCAGAAGCATGAATAACATGAGCTATAATGTCATTACAAGAATTTACAATGCATTACATTACTTAATTACAAGAAAAAGTCACTTGATTATGCTTCCCTTTTTATGACCTAACCCCCAACGTTGGTGACGACCAGGCTAGTATGCTGAGCTCCTTCATATTTTCAAAACATTTTCTAAGAAAGGTATCAGGAAGCACTGGAACCAAAAAGAGCAGATTCCTGTGTTAGAACAGGCTTCTTATATTTTACCCAGAAGCATGAATAACATGAGCTATAATGTCATTACAAGAATTTACAATGGCATTACATTACTTAATTACAAGAAAAAGTCACTTGATTATGCTTCCCTTTTTATGGACCTAACCCCAACGTTGGTGACGACCAGGCTAGTATGCTGAGCTGCCTTAGGGCCGGTTGGTTGGAATTTGGATAGGACTTACAGGGGTTAGACAATGAAAACTGAAACACCTGTCATTTTAGACCACAATAATTTATTAGTATGTTGTAGGGCCTCCTTTTGCGGCCCAATACAGCGTCAATTCGTCTTGGGAAATGACATATACAAGTCCTGCCACAGTGGCCAGAGGGATTTTAAGCCACCTTCTTCTTGCAGGATAGTGGCCAGGTCACCTACGTGATGCTGGTGGAGGAAAACGTTTCCTGACTCGCTTCTCCAAAAACACCCCAAAGTGGCTCAATAATATTTACTATTTACTAATAAAACTGGTGGACTGTGCAGGCCAGGGGAGATGTTCAACTTCACTCTCATGTTCATCAAACCATCTGAACTCTGGTATGTCACCCATAATGTTGTGTGCATTGCAATATTTTAAGCAAAACTGTGCTCTTACCCTGCTACTTGAACCTTCACACTCTGCTCTTACTGGTGCAATGTGCAATTATGAAGATTGGCCACCAGACTGGTCCAATTTAGCCATGAAACCTCGCACACTAAAATGACAGGTGTTTCAGTTTCCTTGTCTAACCCCTGTAGACTACAATAGTACATTATGTATGTGTTCAATTCACAATTATATTCAAATTAAGATATATGGTATATGAAGGTATCTACAACCGCAAATCAGAAAACGTTGGGAAAGCATGGACAATGCATATAAAAAAAATACATACATATAGTTCGTACATATATTTTGACTTTTATTTCATTGTAGACAGTGTGATCCTGAGATATTTCATCTTTTTATCTGTCAACTTCATTTAATTTATTAATAAACATTCATTCCTCAATTTCAGGCCTGCAACACATTCTAAAAAAAAGTTGGGATGGTAAAGCATGTTGCCCTTCCTGTGGTACGCCACAGCACATACCAAGTAATTTAGTGTTGCAGCTGTTATTTTGTTCCAAACACCTGATGTTTTAAGATGTGCAACGGTACGAGGTCATTGTCATCGCATTTTTCGTTTCAAAATTCTCCACCCATTCTGTATTGGGGACAGGTCAGGACTTCAGGCGAGCCAGTCCAGTACCCGTACCCCCTTCTTCCACAGTCATGCCTTTGTGATGCATGCAGCATGTGATTTTGCATTGTCTTGTTGAAAAATGCATGGATGTCCCTGGAAAAGATGTCGTCTCAGGTTTATACAGTATGCAATGAAATAAATATCAAAGTAAAAGTAAGAAACACTTTTCCATACTGTCCCAACATTTTCTGATTTGGGGTTGTAGTTAATGACATGAAGGTAAATGCTGCTTTAAAATATAATTTGGGTAAATCATTGTAAAGTATAAATAATCAATTGGGCTTAATGTAGCTGATCTGTACAAAAGGAACAGCCATGGTACCAGTCCTGTGGCTCAGATTTCCACATCCCTACCAGAGGAAGATTTTTCCAACAATTCCAAAATATTTCAGAACAAAAAATATATGGAATTGGAATTTTGCTAAAGGGAAAACCAAGCACATGAGCTTAAGTGATAATTCCTACATACATCCATCTGTCTTTCCAATCAGTGACATCAAGCTTTAAACTTGCTAAAAATTAAATGTGTATTTAAGTAATTCAATGTGTAATTAAAGTATTTTTTCTCATTAGAACTAATGAACATAAGGAAAAGGAACTTGGCACATAAATGATGAGGTGATGTATGGTAAATGAAAATGATACCTAAATGTCCATCAGACAGCATCTGGCTAAGCAACATTTGCAGAGTTCCTTTCTCAGAAACAATCAGGCCTGCATGTTTAACTTTCATTCTTTGTTCAGTGACTATTCACAAATGTGTTATTACTTGTATGTATTGTATGAGTTACAAATTGAAGGAACTTTTCTTAAAATCAGAAACAAAAGAAATGGAGAACACGAAGAGTAAACAACCAGAAACATTAATTAGATGGAAATTGGTGATGTTGTTCTTGTTGCACTTCTTTAACATCTTTCACTTAGAATTAAATAATTCTGGTGTGACATTGATACGAGTCTGTACAAACTGAGCTGCTATAACCATCAGAAGCCACAATTCCTTGATTAGCTTCTAAGACTTTTGGCACCTTTCTGTTCCTTTTATCTTTAAAATCAGTTTCGAGTTCACTGACAAGTGCTTTTTTCTTTATAAACCTGCAGGACAGGACATTCAACATCTGGAGCTTGTTTTCTCCTGTCTTTGTCGTCTTTACTCACAAAATGCCTATTCATGTTTCTCCATCTTCCACTTCCATAACAGGAGAAAAGCACATGCCCAGAGCAATTCCGCAAAAATTTTAAACAACACATTTTAAGTGATTGTACTGGATAGTCATCTCTCTCTGTGCTGGTCCGTGTACTGTTTTTGTCCTAAACATCGTCATGATCATCATCTGAATAAGAAAAAAGTTGGATAAGTATGTTGTAGAGGCTCTTCCGACTCTTCTAAAGCAAACAAAAAAAAAGTTTTTATCAGCTATTGTACAAGTCCTCTTCTTTCTCCAGCTCAAAATCTAGTAACATCTCACCGTCATACAGTGGGGCAAAAAAATATTTGGTCAGCCACTGATTGCGCAAGTTCTACTACTTAGAAAGATGAGAGGGGTCTATAATTTTCATCATAGCTACACTTCAACTATGAGAGACAAAATGAGAAAAAAATCCAAGAAATCACATTGTAGGATTTTTAAAGAATTTAATTGTAAAGTATGACGGAAAAAAAGTATTTGGTCAATAACAAAAGTTCAACTCAATACTTTGTAACATAACCCTTGTTGGCAATGACAGAGGTCAAACGTTTCCTGTAAGTCTTCACCAGGTTGGCACACACTGTAGCTGGTATTTTGGCCCATTCCTCCATGCAGATCTCCTCTAGAGCAGTGACGTTTTGGGGCAACACGGACTTTCAACTCCCTCCACACATTTTCTATGGGGTTCAAAGTCAAGTCAAGTCAGATTTATTTATATAGCGCTTTTTACAATGGAGCATTGTCTCAAAGCAACTTTACAAGTTTAGATTATCTCCT
>JAJAGP010006493.1:0-20000 GCA_025084515.1 Ancistrus triradiatus | reverse complement strand
GAGACAGAAATCTACAGGTAGAGATTAACAGTATGCTGTCTTTTGAGTACCAAAGTAAAGAAATGAGAAAATATGCTATACAAAGGTTAATATAATGCAGAGTTTGGTGTCAGAAACCACATATCTGGTATTCATCAGTACAACTGCAGCTATTCTGAAATTTACGAAACACTAAAGGGACAGTAAATCCCTATTTCACTATCAGCTATTAAGAGAATGAATCAGTGCTTTGAAACAACAGGTGATGTTGCCAGAAAGAAAGGATCTGGAAGGCCTTCAAAAACTGTCAGCAGAAATGAAGACCTCAGAAAACAAGACTCTTTTGAGAAGAAGAATAACCAGAAGGTTGTAAAATGCAGGTTTTATGTCTAGAAAATGTGTTAAAAAGCTATCTAAGAACATTAGACAGAATCAAGTTTCTGTTAGAATATACAAGGTCTGATTCTGAGTGGTTCCAGCAAAGTTCTGTGGACTGATGAATCATGATTTGAGTTGCATGGTGTGAATGGTGAGCTGCTTCACTGTGAAAAGTAAATTAATGCTCCGAAGTACAGTACAATATTGCAGAAATGCTTGATCCCCACAACTGAAAGTTCCTCTTTCTAAAGAGGAACAATCACGTTATTTTTTAACACTGCTGACACTGCAAGTACATCAGACTCATTTTTTGGGCCTGACCAGAGTCCTGATTTGAACCCCATAGAGAATATTTGGTCTCACATTAAACACAAACCAACTGTGAAACATTTTTTCAACTACTCATAGAAGTCATTACCATTGTGTGGAACAACACTGACTCTTCTTTCTGTAAGAATCTGTCTGCAAGTTACACTCCAGACTTCTAAGGGAAGGGGTATCCCATACTAAGTTACTTTATCTATTTGTTTAATTCTTGCAAAATTCCTGACCAATTATTTGCTGACCATAATATTTTGCAATTTTAGTTTTGGTCCTTGCATATAAACTCATCAGCCAATTGTACAATTGTGGTGGCAATTGTGGGTTAAGGGTCTAGCTCAAGGACCCAACAGTGGCAGGTTGGCAGAGGTGGGATTTGAACCCTGGACCTTGTGGTCCAGAGTCCAGTACCTTAACCGCTAGGCTACCACAGTCCCTTATTGTCCATTTTATCAGATCCACACAATTTCAATTCTTCCCTCTAAAATTACAGATTAGATACATAGTATCACAGTAATATAGATACAGAGTAGACGATCTGTTGCACTGCGTACTTTGTTAGTCCAATTTCACCCTGTTCTTCAAAGGTCAGGACCCACACAGAGCAGGTATTACATTATCATTCTCAGCACTGCAGTGACGCTGCTGTGGTGGTGACATGTTAGTGTGTTACACTGGTACGAGTGGACCAGACACAACCACACTGCTAGGGTTTTAAACTCAGTGTCCCTGCTGGACTGAAAACCGTCCACCAACCAAAATTATCCATCCAACTGCATCCTGTAGGGAGCATCCTGTGAGCACTGATGAGCAAGAATTGGAAGAACCTTCATCAGTGCAGCAAACAGATCAGCAAATGATGAAGTCTCTGATTTTACATCTACAAGGTGGACCAGGTCATTGTGTCTAATGGAGTGGAGAGTGAGTGGGCACAAAATTAAAAACTCTAGCAGCACTACTTTGTGTGGACCACTTGTACCAGCACGACACGCACAAATATGCCACCACCATGTCAGTGACACTGCAGTTCTGAGAAGATCCATTATCCATATAATAGCTGCTCCGTGTTTGTCCTGACCATTGAGGAACTCAGTTATAGGGGGCTAACAAAATATGCAGACCAACAGATGGACTACAGCCTGTATTCTAGAACTACAAAGTGCAGCTATCTGGTAAGCAAAGCTGAGGAAATAGACAGTGTAGAAACAAGGAGGTGGTTTTACTTTTGTGTTTGACTGGTGTAGGCCACAGTATAAACTAATACTGAAAATGTATATCATTATTACATTTAAATAGAGTACAAGATGTATGATTGGCAGCGTATGTGTTGCTTACTCTGTTGTCACTAATACCTTCATGAAATCAATACACATTAAAGCAGATATCCTAGATCACCTTCATTATATCTAGCTGGGAAGTAAATAGTCCCTGGTATGAGGATTAATCCGGCTGAATGGCTAAATGTATCAATACACTATAGATAAGAATACGAAAAGCGACTGATTGTTTTTACTGGAGTACACCACTATATTGGTTTTACTCACTCTCTCATTTATATTTTATCCACTGACATGTTTTTTCTTAAATTCTCCTTACACAAGGCATGATGGGGATAAATTGTGTACACTTGCATGCTGATTCACATCAGTTTGTTTTTGTTCTCACCATTGTTGTTCTTTATGTCTTTTCCATGCCATGTGTGTTTTGTAGTGCTTACTAAACTAACAAAATAGTAAAGACCAGCATATGTCGTGTTAACGACCCTGGTATGATGGACAACCAGCTATACCAGCAAGAGTATCAATACCATTCAAGTTCACCAGCTAATACATCACAAGGCCAGCACTGACCAGCATAAACCTTGGCTAACTGGTCCAATTTGGTACATGTACTGTAGCTTACATGGTACACTGGCATATACTTATACATGGTATACACGTATACTTTTATTTATTTAGTTAGTTATTCATAGTTAAGCATTGTTTAGTGAATTTGCAGTATTGAAATAGATAAAGCCTAATGTACTAGTCTCTACAGTAGCCTATAATAAACCAGCGTCACCACGAACTCGATTATAGAAGATATTCACTGAGCCACTGGGTGGCAGCATTGTTGTCCTTTTCCACGCTTATTTATTATTACTGTTATTATTATTTTTTTTTTTCTGTCCCTTCGTTACCAGTGTTGTAGGTTTCACTTCAGGTAAGAACTTTGACCTTGTTTACAATAGTGTCCTTTAATCATGAAATATGACTGTGTGGAGGCTCTCCAAAATGAAATCCCTGAGCTCCGAATAAAACGGCTTAGGACTATATATGTCCAAGATCAATAAACCACTTTCGCTTACATTATTACTCAATTTACACAAGGGAACCAGCAGATATTGCATAAACGTCTCTCTCATGGGGTCTTAATAATGGAGAAGGGGGATCTGAATGCAGATGTGTGCTTAATCATATGAAACAGTACCATTTATCATCTGAAGCATTAAATATCACTAAGATTCAGAACCTTAATCAGTTTGTTTAAAATAGTCCTGTCTTCAGTGAAACTCATTATCCACCATGCAAGAGAGAGAGAGAGAGAGCAAACAAACAACAACAAAAACACTGTATTAACAGGCTTCAGTTATAAGTGTATAATGTGTGTGCACTTGCTGTGTTAATATTATAGGAGACAAGTCCTAGACCCAAATAGCTGAGCCCAAGTCCAATGAACAATCCCTTACAAAGCGTTTGAATGAGGTTATCTGCATGTGGTTTGAATTTTACAGGCTGCTTTACAGATTGACCAGTGTAAAGCTAAATATAAGCAGTGGTTGAGTGACCATACAATAAAGTTAAAATACAGGTAAAGTCAAACCATATTATCTAAACGTATCTCATTCTCAGCAATGGCTCTGATAATAAATGTTCAGATAACAGTTGTCACAACCATGTCATTTCCCTAGCCTGCATCACTCCCACCACTTCACTCCCACATCATGCACTTTGTTTCGTAACTTCTTGATTTAGCACATCATCACCTCAGTAGCGTAATATTATTTTGGTTTATTTAACCCTGTGTTTTTGTTTATACGTCACAAAGTATTTTCATTTTCGCTCGCAATGTTGCTGCACTGTAGAGTACTTAGATTCTGAGCTTCCCGTTCATTGTCCCTACATCATAGCTTGACTTTAAATGTTCTGTTCCTTATTCCGTTGTTTATCAGATCCAATTACCCCATTTTGTTTCTGTAGTCTGGTTTTCTTTGCTGTTTTAGGATTGCACCCTGGCTATGTATTCCAGGTCCATTTCATTCACCTCACCCTGCTGTGAGTCTCAGACTCTATTTCTGTCCAGTGAGTTAAGTTTCTGTGCATTACCATGATCACCTGCTAGGTTGAGAACATCAGCTGAGACCTGTTCGTCACTAGACTTCACACCAAGTAGTGAGCTCAGGACCGCTCAGGGTCCCATCTAGCCTCCTGAACAAGAAGACACAGAGTGTCAATCTTGAAGAATGTCTTCCTCCTGGAGGACACAATTGTCAATAGATTGTGCACTTCTGAGCTGACAGTGATACAGCTTGTATCGTATTCCTCACCTGATTTGGAACTGCCAAGTGGGAGGAAACCCACTTATTTTGCTGCTTCCTAGAAGATCTTTGTGCTGTTTTTGACCATCCTCATGGTGTCCAGAGCAACGGAGAGTTTCGCTGCTGTCCATATCTGCCCAGCCACCATGTTTTTGTCCCTGTCTCGACTTCTGTGGTCCCTGTCTCGGCTCCTGTCCTCCCCAGGTGAATCATCTGTCAATTCCAGCCCTTGTTCTTGTCCTGCGTCCTGCCCTGTTCTTGTCTCAGTTCCGTCCACAGTTCCTTTTTGGTTCTGGCCCCAGGTCTTGTTTCAGTTCTGGCTGCAGCTCCAGTGGCTCCAGAACCAGCTCCTGTGGCTCCAGCACTGGCTGCTGTGATTCACGGTTCTGTTCCAGTCCTGTGCCTGTGTTCTCAGTGATTCCTGCTTCAATGCCTGTGACCCCTGTGCCTCCTGCTTCTACGCCCATGTCCACTGCGCCTCCTGGCTCCTTGACTATTGACTCATGACTGTACAGATATGTCAAGTTCATTTGTAGTGATCATAAAACAGCCAGCATACAATGTCCACAGCCGTGAAGAGTTTTGTGCCAAGCAATACAAGCAATTGTAGGCCTTGCTTAAGAACCCAACAGTAGCAGCTTGGCAGAGGTGGGATTTGAAACCTGAACTTTCTGGTCTGCAGTCCAGTACCTTAACCTAGGCCACACAGCCCCCATGTTTAAATCATGAGCATTTAAATGAGGTTTAGAGCTTGTTCATGTATTAGAATAAAGCATGCACACAGAGTGAACAGGCTGTCCAGACAACTCCCAGTAGAGACGATCATTTCATCCATAGACAAGCACGAGCAGCTTCCATAGCCAGCCACCATAATTTGCAGTGGTGTCATGAATGAGAAACCTGGACTGCTATGGACTGGAACCGTATCGTCTTCAGCAATTAATACAGGTTCTGTTTGGGATCCTATGCCTGTCCAGTATGAGTATGGAGGCCTCGTGGTGATTGTTTCAATTCTTCCTTTGCTGTGGAGTGACACACTGCCCCAACTGCTGGTGTGGTGATCTGGGGATCTACTGCACACAACAGTCGGTCACCATTAGGAGTGTTGCGAGGGACACTAACAGTTCAGCGATATGTGCAGAACATCCTGCATCCACGTGTTGCCTCTCATGGTGGGGCTTCCAGGTGGCATTTTTCAGCAGGATAATGCTTGATCATGCACAGCAAGGATTTTCCAGGAATGTCTCCACCAGATTGCAACACTTCCCTGACCTGCCCAGTCCCCAGATTTATTGCCAATCGGGTATTTATGGGACTAGCTGTAATGCAAGCTTTGGCATGTGGCTGTGGTTAAATGTGCCACAGGACACCATACATAATCTGTATGTCTCCAGGCCCAATCATATCTCATCCAGGCTAGAGGAGGCCCAACAGGGTCCTAGAGCCTCCTTTCAATTGTACAGTTTTCCCCAATGAACTTATCCTTTCGCTCTAATATTGTAATTACTTACATATATCATCATTACATTCACACACATAAAAAAAAAAAATTTGAACATACAATGTTTCATTCAATTGCAACAACAAAACAAATAAATTATTTATTTTTGTTATTTATGATATAAGTAAAATATGTGTATATAATAATAATCTACTAGGAATCAATTAGCATTGAACTATAGTATATCCCTTGAGTTGGCACCCTTTGCTGTGTCACATATTCTTGTGCTGTTGTACTGTTACATTAGGGTGACACAAAGTGTTGCACTGTTTTTACACACTATTTGGCACACTTTTACATGAGACTAGACTAGATCAAAGATCAACCAATCATAAAGCAAAACATCGTTCATCTGCTATAGCTGCATGAGGGACTTTTGTTTGAATTAAATCAATAAGAAAATAAATAAATACAGTAAAAGACACTGAATTGTGTCTTACCAACCCAGAATCTTGGGAACACAAGTCTGAGTGCAAATATCGTTGATTCTGAGCCAAGTCCAAGATATTAAAAAAAGCCCCAATTCTGCTGCTCTGGATAATGTACAGCATAGTGTTTGCAGCAGTTCTACAGGAACATCAGATTCAGTAGCTGAAGTAGTTTCACTACACACACTTGCAGAGTGTAGATCAGTCATGAACATGTCTGCAAACATCAGAATAACCCTTGAAAGATCTCATTTGAACAATCTACGTTCATTTTGATATGCACGGCCATATGTGCGTGCATGTATGATTCCATCTATACATCTAGTGTTATAGTGTTTGACAGTGGTTCTATCATTTTAAATTAAGAATGACAGAGAAAATCAGAAGATGAGAGAGGATCACCCCCTATAATACCAACTGATGTGAAACACCAAAACGTTTAAATGTTAACATAAAAATCCATGAAGCATGGACAAGTGGTATTCTTCCGGTCTTGTGTAGTAAAAACTAATATGACAGAATAACAGCACAAGAATATACGACTTCAGACATGCCATCTCCAAGGATTAGAAATATTTCAGCAGTATTGGAGTCCTGGTAAATAAAAGAATATATACAACTTTTAATATGCTTCCAAACAATATAAAATAGCAATTGGCAGAAAACCAAATCTGATGTGAACTCATCTTCATTTGGACTTCGACTTGACACATAATATCAGTCTCAGATATTTAAGTCTTGGACTTGCCTTGAACTCAGCATGGGTGGTCTTGCAATGAATTTTGCATTTAGGCATTTAGTACTATAGTCTAAGCAAGTGTGGGTTAAGGGCATTGCTCAAGGATACAACAGTGGCAGCAGTAGGATTTCAGCCCTAGAGCTTCTGGTCCACAGTCTAGTACCAAGACATAACAGTCCCAGTTGACTATAGCCCTACATACTGCCTGTTGCACCTCATCATCACACAAAACCAAGTAAGAAGCATTAAACATAAGTGCCTGTCCTTTTATATAAAGGCTAACCTGTAAGAATAGGCCTTGTTTAACTGTAACTGTAGATGAGGATATGACATGCTGCTGCATTCTAATCTTCTCCTGTACGACAAACACTAACTAATCTGGTTACATTGTAAAGAAGAAAACATGGAAAATCTCTTATCAGGGCTGCTGCACTTGCCAGTGGGAACCAGGCAACGCTAATATAGCAATTAAAGTTTTGCAAATGAATTTACAGCAGGCAATGTTTTCTCCCACCAGCATGGTGCTGCATCCAATTTATCTGTCTTTGATAGAATATTGATGTTGAGGATATGGAGCAACTCTGAACCATTGTCTAGCAGAAGACATGTACTGCTGCTGCTGCATCAATACAAGAGTAATTAGTAAAGCACATTTACATAGTCTTGATCTGTTTATGACATGATGATGACACACACACACAAAAGCATTTTTTCTCTCTGTCATTGTGGGGACCTGTCATTAACATAAGAATCACTGTAGCTAATTAATGCTAAATCTACACCTACCTGTAACCTTAACCTTAACGTCAGTACCCTAAAGCAACTCTTTTGATGCTTTTGATTTTTCAAAAGAAAGTTACAGTTTTGGTAAAAAAGCCGTTTTCCTTCTGGAGACCAGCAAGGTGTCACCACCATGTACAGTAAGAACTGCCTTCTATCATTGTGGGGACATTTGGTCCCCACAATATAACACATACATGGCGCACACATATACACACACAAGCTTTTTTTTCTATCATTGTGGACACATTCTACTGAGATAATATTACTGTATCAAATTAACAAATAAACCTAGACCTGACCTTATCCTCAGTACCCTAAAGCAACTATTTTGACACTTTTGGTTAAAAAAGGCAATTTTTTTTGTGGGGACCAGTCATATCTCAAACAGATTTACAAGCAAATGCATGGCTAAAGAGACACAGTATGTAGCAAATACTTCATACAAAAGCATAGAGAGTGCTTAAACCAATATACTATAGCACAGCTTGTAGTAGCTATGTGGTCTAACGCAAACATGTACACTTTTAAATACTGTATGACTTAAGCACAATTGGAAATGTTCAAAATAATGTTCTATAATGGATCAGTTGTATGTTTTTGATGTTTTTGTTAGCAGTAGCTAGCACAATAGCTTTTGTGTTAACAGTCCAAATGGCAAAATCTATTACAGAAGCTTTTGTTTTATGAGGACAGAGCAGGAAGTTGAAGGACTGACTTGTTGGGGAGGTGGAACTCTATGAAAGTGTCATGTTGAGAGTCAATGATGTGTTCAGTACAACCCAATTTATTTGTCTATTGAATTACTATGCCTGCATGCTTCTTGTTATGAACCTGGTAGCAGTGAAGGTTTCTGAAAATGAGCGACATGCTGCGTTTACGCTTGTGAATTTATTGATAAGAACACTGAAATCGCAATCTTGTGGCATATAAGAATATAAATGATCTCATTTAATAAGCCTACAGGTTTAAGTTTCTATTGGCTTTTATATGATAATACAGTGGTGTGAAAAAGTGTTTGCCTCCTTCCTGATTTCCTATTTTTTTGCATGTTTGTCACACTTAAGTGTTTCAGAACATCAAACCAATTTAAATATTAGTCAAAGACAACACAAAATGCAGTTTTTAAATGAAGGTGTTCATTATTATGGGAGAAAAAAATCCAAACCTACATGGCCCTGTGAAAAAGTGATTGCCCCCTAAACCTAATAACTGGTTGGGCCACCCTTAGTTTTTTACGCTGAGTCTTTTACAGCGTTGTGAAGGAATTTTGGCCACTCATCTTTGCAGAATTGGAGGTTTTTTGAGCATGAATGGCCTTTTTAAGGACACTCCTTTGTCTAGGACACTCCAAAGTCTTCATTTTGGTTTTCTTCAGCCATTCAGAGGTGGACTTGCTGGTGTGTTTTGGATCATTGTCCTGCTGCAGAACCCAAGTTCATTTCAGCTTGAGGTCACAAACAGATAACTGGACATTCTCCTTCAGGATTTTTTGGTAGACAGCAGAATTCATAGTTCCATTTATCACAGCAAGTCTTCCAGGTCCTGAATCAGCAAAACAGCCCCAGACCATCACACTACCACCACCATATTTTACTGTTGGTATAATGTTCTTTTTCTGAAATGATGTGTTACTTTTAGACCAGATGTACTGGGACACACAACTTCCAAAGTGTTTAAGTTTTGTCTCATCAGTCCACAGAATGTTTTCCTGGATCATCATGATGTGTTCTCGAAAAATTGAGACGAGCTTTAATGTTCTTTTTGCTCAGCAGTGGTTTTCTACTGACCATGAAGGCCATTTTTGCCCAACTGACCTTAAATGAGGCAAGTGAGGACTGCAGTTCTTTGGATGTTGTTGTGGGGTCTTTTGTGACCTCTTGGATGAGTCGTCGCTGCAATTTTGGGGTAAATTTGGTCAGCCGGCCACTCCTGGGAAGGTTCACCACTGTTCCATGTCTTCGCCATTTGTGGATATTGGCTTTCACTGTGGTTCGCTGGAGTCCCAAAGGTTTAGAAATGGCTTTGTAACCCTTTCCAGACTGTTAGATCTCAATTACTTTCTTTCTCAATTGTTCCTTAATTTCTTTGGATCTCGGCATGATGTGTAGCTTTTAAGGATCTTTTTGTGTACCTCACTTTGTCAGGCAGGTCTTATTTAAATGATGTCCTGATTGAGAGCAGGTGTGGCAATAATCAGGCATGGGTGTGTATACTCCCTTGCTCTCCCTCTTTTTTAAAGGCCCAGAAATGTTCTGTAACTTCTTTCAAAGCATCCAGCATTTTCTGATTATAGTACTCTTCTTTGTATAAATTCTTTGAAATCTGAAACTTGTTTCTATATGCCTGTAATGAGAAGCACAACAGTGCAACAGAGGACATTCCACCTGGATTCAGGCTGTTCTGTTTTATGGTGTTGAGATACAAAGTCTGCTTGCTGTATATAGTGTCCAGTTTTTGTTTGCTCCACAAGTACTGCTGTTTTTATTCATTCATAGTCTGAGCTCTGGAGGAAGTCCATGTGAATGTATATAGTCACTTGTGACTTACAGTTGAAACCCATGGCGTCTCATTCTAGAGGATATTGAATATTTAGATCCAGTAAATAGAATCCATTTTCATTATTTCTTATGGGACAATTCCTGCCTTGTTCTGATGTACAGTGGTACCTCGCCTTTCGACCACCTCAGAACTTGTCAAATTCAGTTCTCAACGCATTTGACTTGTCTCGGTCTTCTCATTTGCTCCGTACTCGGCGCACTTGCTTACACTTGAGTCAAGTCAAGTCGAGCGACTCAATTCAGATTCAGAATAGCTTTTGCTCAGGGAAAATCTGAGCTGTGTTTATCGTGTTTTTTCTTTATTTTTACATCTGCAGTATACCTACAGTACATACTACTGTATTCTTAGTGTAAATCTCCATGGATCCTAAAAAGACTAGTTTATAAGCAAACTGAAAGCAAAACAGCAATTGAATGCTCCAGATCACAGACTAAAGTTAGTTAACCAAACGAGTAAGTGTTTTGCACTTTAAATCCATTACTCACTAAATTACATGAGATTTTTCAATACTTTATTATAAAATTAGCATTGTGTTAATGATTTTGGCCATCTGTAGTGTTTTAAATTAAATTACTTACTTATCATGAGGTTGAATCTTCATCTACAGGCTCCATAATGTAACTGCAGTTATTTAAGGTGGACCAGAAGCCAGTGAATAAGAAGCCAGCTTCAGCCTCATCTCCGCTATAATACACCAAACACTGCTTAGTTCATGTTACATTAAACTTATGATGGATTTGTACATATCCCATTCGTACAAGGAGCACCTGTACAATACAGCTCCATTAATGCATACAATGCCTTAAAGAGTGTGGATTTTCTCTGGGTCTGGAACGGATTCATTCAATTTACATTTACAAAATGTTCTCGGTACTTGTCATTTTGGTTCTCAACAAGCCTTCTGGATTGAATTAATGACAAGAACCGAGGAACCACTGTAGTAATATTAAAAAAAAAAATTATACTTACTTTTAAAGATGTCAATGTAACATGGTACTTGATTGTCTTTCATGCCTGTTATATGCGTCTTGGACAAGGTTTCATCTTCCTACCTCGTTTCTAAGTTATGCTACATATATACATACAGACAGACAGATTCAGAAGCAGGATACAAATCAAGGTGGCTCAGCACTGTGAACCAGCACTCTAGCATTGAGCCACTCTGGTTCCTACTGCACCTCTGTCGAGGTGTGGTGCCATTTGCATTTCTAAGAGTTTGCTTGTAGTCCCCATGTCCGTGTTGATTTACTTAATATTCTCCAGTTTCCTCCCACATTCCAAAAGATTCAGGTTAATTACTTGCACGAAATTCATAACCATTAATGCTGATTTGACATGAAATGAAATAAATAAACAAATAAATCAACACAAGACATCACTTGTCTGTAAAAATTACAGAGGTGTGCATCCTGACTGGACCAAAATTCAGTACCACTGAGTTTGTTGGAACATAGTAGGCAATTCTGCCTGTAATTTTCCCAGGGGAGGAGGGAGAAAATGGACAATCCGGATGGAAATAAAATCACAGAGCAGCTCCTGTAAAAAAAGAAATTTCCCCAGGACCTCATGTAATTTTAGTTCCATCCTGAGAGGGCTTTTGTGCACTAGTTTATGTTGATACACATTTAATCAGCATGGAATTGAACTCCTCAGGATAAATTTTTGCAGTGCAGTTCTTACTGAGGCAGCTACTGGTATGATAGCAGATTAGGGGATTAAAATACCCTATAGGCTACATTATTTCATTAAGATAAAAAAAAATGTGAATGTAAATGAACATTAGGTATTCATGCTTTATGAATGCTAACTATTAAAAATATGGCTTCTGTCTAACAGAAGAAATTATGGAAATTTAATGCATGTTCTCCAATTTGTCAATCATGCAGTGATTTCTGCATGTAGTTGTGTGCAGGTGATGGTGAGTAGCCCGAAAAAAGTAGTCCATCTTGTGTTGCCTGGCCATTTTATCCTAATTCTGTCAACAAAATTGAATACATTTGTAGATAAGTGGTACAAATGACTTTGTAGCTTTTCCAGACAGCTTTCCAGACAAGTTTTCAAGTAAAGATAATGACCTTAAATTTGATTGCATTGTGTGTTTTAAGTACATCTTTCTATAGATGAGATGGCTCTGACTTTGTGTGGCTTTTTACAGAACATGGAACTATAACCCCCAACTCCAGCCTAATGCCATTCATTTAAGCATGTTCACATGGCCAAAGGATTGCTTACTTTATTTTCACATCTGATTGTAAAAGATTGCTCAATAATTACTCTGTGTAATAAAGACACATTGTTTGGCCGAATATATTTATCTGTTGTTGTGACTTGGATGATCATATTACTTTTAATGAATTAATAATGCATCCAGTTACTACAGGCTTTACAAGGGGCTCACAAATGTTTGCTTGCAGTCCTAACTTCCCTTGCTACCTTGTTAACTAGAAAAACTGCCTTTATCTACTCTCCTCCATCATTTTCTCTCTTTTAAAAGTTAAAAACAAAAGGTTAATTTGTCATCTGATTCATTTTTAAACTTTTTTTATTCAGCCTTGACTGCAAGGCTGAGTCTGCGCTACAGCACTGTCACAATCCCACAGATGGCACTAAAACAGAGACACCAGTGATGCCAAAATCCCTTATGCAAATAAGTGAGGGCAAAGGTCCCTGGATACTCAGACGCATCGGTGACCTCATCACTTGACTGACCTTGAACAGATCGTGACAGTTTTACACAGAGCAGTGTACTGTCCTGTCTCGATTAGAGATACTATTTAAATGCCATAACATAGGAACTTGGCATTACATAAGAACTTAGCAGCTCACTAAGGGAATCATTTGTGACCGTGTCTCTTCTGCAATGAGTTGTTTTTGTAACATTACACAAAGCCATCTCTGAACCATGATGCCTTTTTATTTCATGTCACTGAAACATATAGGCAGATACCATATGTAAATACCACACTATTTCTGCTATGTGTACACAGTAACATCATACCATTTACACTAAATGTAAAGAGAAATACACCTACAGATGATATTTACATATTTACAGTAAATTAAAATGAACACCATGCTATTTACACTGACTATAACTATACACTAAATATAGTAAGATGATAGGCAGAGTTAGTGCTATTTTCAGTATAAACAGTACGAATAGACACTCTGAAACGAATTTCACGACAGATATTAGCACTGCAATAAAAATAAAGCAAGAAAAACTGACATTCTACTTTCTTGGCTTAAATAATAATAATAATAATAATAATAATAATAATAATAATAAATCATTTTGAGAATGAGATGATTATTTATTCATTGGCAGCAAAAACACAGTAAAATGTAAAATGATTAACAATGATTAAGCATCTTTGGGTTCTTGATAAAGTGCTATTGTCACGCCCACGGCCGGCTCGTCAGATCGCACCCGCAGTCCGCAACGCTCCAGGTCACGTGACGCAGGCTCGACAGATCGCACCCGCAGTCCGCAATGCTCCAGGTCACGTGACGCGGGCTCGACATATCGCACCCGCAGTCCGCAACGCTCCAGGTCACGTGACACGGGCTCGACAGATCGCACCCGCATTCCTCAACACCTCACAGATCACACTCGCATTCAGCAACGCTCACTATCGCCCGAGTACTGATTGATCACCTGTGCCTCATTACCGTCTGCACTATATATTCACGTCAGTTTCCTCTCCACTCTGCTATGCCTCGTTACTCGTTACCTGGTCTTTAGCTCCACACTTCAGTGCTTGCTCAGTTTGTGTGTATACCTCTTGAATAAACAACCCTACCTTGTACCTCCAGTCAGCGTGTGTCTCCTGCATATCCACCCGCACGTTACAGTAGGCATAGCCACTATGGAGACAGCTACTGGTGGACCTCTCCCTGGTTCAGGACCCAGTCTGGAACAACAGCTCGGGGATCTTTGAGGCCAACTGGAAGAGGTAGCTCGGGCTGTCACTCTCTCGGCTGACAACCAACGCTCTCTAAGTTCGTTAGTTCCCATGGTAAACGACCTTACCCAACGAGTGACTCAACTGACGCCACCTGCGGCTGCTGCAGCGTTGCCTGCGTCGGTCCCACTTCCTCCTAGCCCTCTGCGAGCGGAGTCCACTCGGTCGCCATACAAAGTGGCCCTACCGGACAAATATGATAGAGATCCGGACCGATGTGAAGGCTTCCTACTACAATGCGAGCTGTATTTCGTCCATTTGCCTCCTGACTCTGACGCGGCCCGTATAGCCTTGGTGATTTCCCTGCTGTCTCGCTGCGCACTGCATTGGGCTACCGCCATGTGGTCTCAGCAAGGGTCAGAGGTGAGGGATTACGCCCGATTTTTGAATGCCTTTCGCTCTGCTTTCCAACACCCGCGTGATTGCCGCTCTGCTGGTGAACTACTTCTGCGCCTTCGTCAAGGTCGTCGTTCGGCGGCGGAGTACGCCCTTCAATTTCGCACTCTAGCGGCACAAAGTGGCTGGAAACCTGCCGCTCTCCACTCAGCGTTTCATCAGGGTCTGCGTCCGGATTTTCGGAGGGAACTGGCAGGACATGACCTCGATCTGACGCTGGAGGATCTAATCACCCTGGCCATTCGCATGGATCAACTCCTGCAGATCAGACCGTCATCGACCCCGCGTTCTCCTCCCTCATCCATGGCTAGAGAGCATTCGCCGCCTCCAGAAAACATGGAACTCGCTGGTACTCATATATCTGCGGAGGAACGACGTGACGCTTCGAGATGGGGCTCTGTTGCTACTGTGGGTCTGACCAACATCTCCGTTCCAGTTGTGATCTGGTTCCTCCTCGTGGTTCTTCAAGTGTGCGTGCCGGACCTCGGGCACGCACATCCCGGGTGAGTCAGAACCCTCTTATTCCGTCATTCACTTTGCCAGTTATCTTACGACTCGCTCATGCTACGCTTTCCCTCGTAGCGTTGATTGATTCGGGTGCTCAGGGGAACTTCATTGCTGCTCATCTCGTCACCCAATGGAACATACCCTGCACACCTCTCCTCTCCAGCCGACGCATCACTACAGCCAACGGACAGCCCATTGGATCTGGACTCATCACTAAGGTTACTGACCTCTTGCGCCTGCGCCATCCACGAGGAATTCCACTCACTGTTTCCTGTGGCCTCCCTGGCGTATCCTATCATCCTGGGTCTCCCTTGGCTGCATCTCCATGATCCTCTTATCTCTTGGTCATCGAGGGAGCTCATCTGTTGGTCTCCGTTCTGTCAGCAGCACTGTCTTCGTCGTCCCACGCTCCAACTCTGTTCGTTACCTGTGTCCAAAGCCTCTCTTCCTAGTAACGTGCCTGATGAATATCAGGATCTGGCGCCTGTCTTCGGAGAGGGCACTGTGGCAGCCTTACCACCTCATCGCCCGTACGACTGCGCCATAGATCTCATCCCTGACGCTCCCTGACATTACCGAAAGCCCGCTTGTACCCCTTGTCGCCGGCTGAAGAAAAGGCCATGCAGGAGTATATTGCAGAGTATTTGGCCCTTGGGTTCATCCGTCCGTCTACCTCACCAGTTTCAGCAGGGTTCTTTTTTGTCCCCAAGAAGGACGCGGGGTTGCGGCCCACGATTGACTACCGCCGTTTGAATCTCATCACACGGAAATATGCCTATCCGCTCCCTTTGGTACCAGCAGCCCTGGAACTACTCCGTGCCGCTCGTTGGTATACAAAACTGGATTTGCGCAATGCTTACAATTTGATTCGCATGAAGGAAGGAGACGAATGGAAAACTGCATTCAGTACCAGCTCGGGCACTATGAATATTTGGTAATGCCCTATTTGGTTGCCGGATAAAGGCAACCAAGTGTGAGTTTCATACGCAATCTGTCCAGTACCTGGGATACATCATTTCCCCTTCTGGGGTGGCAATGGACGACGCCAAAGTCACAGCGGTCCTCTCCTGGCCCACACCCAAGACAGTCAAGGAACTTCAACGTTTCCTTGGCTTTGCCAATTTCTATAGACGGTTCATTCGGAACTTCAGTTACAGCACCTCTCACGGCGCTGCTACAGGATAAGCCCCCAGCGTTGCGCTGGTCCAAGGAAGCCGAACAAGCTTTCATCACCCTCAAGGAAGCTTTCACCCAAGCCCCGGTCCTGGGACACCCAGATCCCAAACTCCCTTTCGTTCTGGAGGTGGATGTGTCCTCGGTGGGAATCGGGGCTGTTCTCTCTCAACGAATAGGTAACCCTCCGAAACTGCATCCAGTGGCCTTCTACTCACATAAGCTGAATTCCACAGAACGAAACTATGACGTCGGAGACAGGGAGCTGTTGGCCATCAAGCTAGCGTTGGAGGAGTGGAGACACTGGCTAGAGGGTGCTAAACATGCTTTCACGGTGTTCACCGATCACAAGAATCTGGAATATCTACGCTCAGCCAAACGATTGAATGCACGACAGGCACGTTGGTCCCTCTTCTTTGCAAGATTCTCATTCAATATCACCTACAGGCCCGGTTCAAAAAACGCCAAAGCAGATGCGCTTTCTGCAGTCTCGACTCTGATTCATCTGCTTTGAAGGACCCTACGACGATCATCCCGTCATCAAGTGTGCTGGGTGTTGTCCAATGGGACTTTGAGCAAGATTTGGATGCCTGCCTTGCTCGGTCTCACATCCCTCGTGAATGTCCGGTGGGTAAGAAGTTCATTCCTCCGTCTCTACATGACAGAATCATTGCCTGGGCTCATGTCTCCCTCTGCTCGGGCCATCCCGGGGAGACACGCACGTACCAACTCTTGGAAGCACGCTATTGGTGGAGCAACATGCGTCGTGATGTCCATCGGTTTGTGGCTTCTTGCAACATCTGCGCCCAGTGCAAGACACCACGCACCCTTCCCTCCGGCCAGCTACATCCTCTGCCTATCTCGCAACGACCGTGGTCACACATCGCAATTGACTTCGTCACGGATCTCCCACTCTCGGATGGCTGCACCACTATCCTCTCAGTTATCGACCGCTTCTCCAGGGCGGTACGTTTCATCCCACTAGACAAAATCCCGTCCGCTTTCCGCACCGCAGAAACTCTCTTTGAGTATGTCTTCCGACTGTTTGGCATCCCGGAGGACATCGTGTCGGACAGGGGTCCCCAGTTCACTTTGGCGGTATGGCGGGCATTCATGGAGAAGTTGGGGGTGTCGGTGAGTCTGTCGTCTGGTTACCATCCAGAATCCAACGGGCAATGTGAACGATCTAATCAACTGAAAAAGTTTCTTCGTCTGTATTGCCCCACAACCCACGGGACTGGTGCCGGTTTCTCCCCTGGGCTGAGATAGCACAAAACTCTCTGCGTCATTCCTCCACAGGTCTCACGCCCTTCCAGTGTGTGTTAGGATACCAGCCGCCCTTTGTTCCGTGGGACTCCGCTGACTCCAATGCTCCGTCGGTGGATGACTGGTTCCGCCGCAGTGAGGAGGTATGGTGCCAGGTTCATCAGCGGATCAACCAGGCTATTCGACGTTATCGACCGGTGATGTTCCTCCACTCCGGTATACCATCCGGGAGAACGGGTGTGGCTGTCTGCGAAAGACCTCCATCATACTCAGGGAAGTAACACACTCTCACCTCGATATTTGGGTCCATTCAGTATTGTGAAACAGATCAATGAAGTGTCATATCGTCTCGACCTGCCTGCTCATTATCGTGTTTGTCCGACCTTTCATGTATCCCGTCTCAAGCCGTGGGTCGCTGGTCTGTTGGATGATGCGGATGCTGCTGAACGGCCTCAGTCCGATGGGCAAGGGGATGCCCTCACCTTCTCGGTCTGCCGTCTTCTGGACTCTCATCGGCGGGGTTCTCGTCTCCAGTACCTCATCGACTGGGAGGGGTACGGTCTGGAGGAACAATGCTGGGTGGATGCGAAATACGTTTTGGATCCTCTCCTCATCCGTGAGTTCCACGTGGCTCATCCTGACTGCCCGGCACCCAGGCCTCGTGGCCGCCCTCGCCAATCCGCTTTGGGGCCTCGGGCCGTCAGCCCTGGGAGGGCCTTCACCTGCATGAGTCCTTCGAGGGGGGGCACTGTCACGCCCGCGGCCGGCTCGTCAGATTGCACCCGCAGTCCGCAACGCTCCAGGTCACGTGATGCGGACTCGACAGATCACACCCGCAGTCCGCAACGCTCCAGGTCAAGTGACGCAGGCTCGACAGATCGCACCCGCATTCCTCAACACCTCACAGATCACACTCGCATTCAGCAACGCTCACTATCACTTGAGTACTGATTGATCACCTGTGCCTCATTACCGTCTGCACTATATATTCACGTCAGTTTCCTTTCCACTCTGCTATGCCTCGTTACTCGTTACCTGGTCTTTAGCTCCACACTTCAGTGCTTGCTCAGTTGTGTGTATACCTCTTGAATAAACAACCCTACCTTGTACCTCCAGTCAGCGTGTGTCTCCTGCATATCCACCCGCACGTTACAGCTATATAAAAATAAAGAATTATTATTATTATCCTGTTTGTAATTTTCATTAAAATGTTTGCGTTCTAATATACTATTGATTTATAAATTTGATTAAATTTCTATTGTAAGCACACTATTTCCATTGCTAGTGTGATTTTTTAGTAAATAACATGAAAAACAAACAAAAATAACATAGACAATTGCATGTGATTCACCCAGCAACATTTACTCTCAGTGTATGAGTCAGAACTCTAGGACCACTTGCAGATTGCATAATGAATAATGTTGATAATTTTATTTCAACTGCACATGTCAAGGTCTTGGATATATTAGATGGTAAGCTCACAGGTCTTCTTGTTATAGACTTGTTTGATGCCCGTGTTTATGTGCAGATGTAAAGACCAGAGTGACTTTGAAAAAGGTTAATCATTATGGTAGGATGGCTTGGTCAGAGCAGCTCTGAAGTGGCAAGGCTTGTGGGGTGCTTGGGTTAGGGTTATGATACAATAAACACACAAGCATCAGAACTGTACTTTGGAGCAGCGAAACAAGGTAGTCTGATTGGATAAGTCCCATTTACTTTTACATCACATGAACGACTAGGTACGTGCATGTTGTTTTCCTGTTGCAGTAACATTTACAGCATTTAGCAGACGCCCTTATCGAGAGCGACTTACAATTGATACAGTCTTACAATTCAAGCAATTGTGGGTTAAGGGCCTTGCTCAAGGACCCAACAGTGGCAGAGGTGGGATTTGAACCCTGGACCTTTTTGGTCCATAGCCCAGTACCTTAACCGCTAGGCTACCACAGTCCACATTGACGGCAGGATGTACTGTGAAAGTAGACGGTCGATGGACTAAAACACTAGGTTCAGTCATTCATGTGGATATCAGTTTGACATGTGTCACTTAGCTAAACTTTGTTGTGTTACAGGTTATTAATATACAGTGGGGCAAAAAAGTATTTAGTCAGCCACTGATTGTGCAAGTTCTCCTACTAAGAAAAATGAGAGAGGTCTGTAATTTTCATCATAGGTACACTTCAACCATGAGAGACAAAATGAGAAAAAAAATCCAGGAAATCACATTGTAGGATTTTAAAGAATTTAATTGTAAATCATGGTGGAAAATAAGTATTTGGTCAATAAATTTGGTTCAACTCAATACTTTGTAACATAACCTTTGTTGGCAATGACAGAAGTCAAACATTTCCTGTAAGTCTTCACCAGGTTGGCACACACTGTAACTGGTATTTTGGCCCATTCCTCCATGCAGATCTCCTCTAGAGCA
>JAJAGP010006492.1:0-21123 GCA_025084515.1 Ancistrus triradiatus | reverse complement strand
CTTTTTTTGTATTAAAAACACTTTTCTTTTATTGGTCGGATGAAATATGCTAATTTTGGGTTTTCATGAGCTGTATGCCAAAATCATCAGTATTAAAACAATAAAAGACTTGAAATATTTCAGTTGGTGTGCAATGAATCTAAAATATATGAAAGTTTAATTTTTATCATTACATTACGGAAAAGAATTAACTTTATCATAATATGCAAATTTTTGGAGAAGGACCAGTATATGATCAAGCACCCACAGCTCCCCCACTATGCAAAGCATCTAATATTAATAAGGTGTAACTCCTGTTAGTCCTACCTAATACAACAATGCATTATCAGTAAAAAAAAAGTTGTTAGTTTATGAACTGGAAAATTTTAACACAAGCTTCATGCCTTTTTCTCGCAGAGGTCAATGTGGAGGATCAGGAAGGAGGAGGAGGAGGTATCTTAGAGGCTGTAACACAGTAAAACATTTATCACTTGCAGAAAGACATGACTTAAACAATGAATGCTGTTGATATTCATTACGTATTAAAACCTCACATATGACAGAATAGGTTAATTAAATAAACATTTAAATGCTCAAATAATTGTTTGTAATCGGCTGACTGGTCTGCATCAATTAACATCAAGACACATCTAGAAAGGATCTACGAAAACCTTATTACATTATTTTTTAACAAAATACAAAATAGTTAAAAAACTTACGTGTGCTTGGTTTGAGTGGAACCGGGGTGAAGCCTGACAGAGAGATAATGGATGGCAGTTATTATTCATACTGTGTAAGATCTACTTTATGGTGGAACTGAAGTTCTACTGAAAATTAATTAATAAACATTTTATGAACTGTACTCCTGTAAATACATCTTATCTACTCACCAAAAATGTGCCTCCTTCCTTCCTTATCAAAAGGTTTATTCCATATGATAATTCCAGCAGCACAGGCAACAAGAACAATGAGACCAACCACTGCACCAACGATGATAGCAATCGGTACTCCATCTGATCCTCCACCTGACCCTCCACAGGTCTCACAGATCATACACTCTACCTTTCCTCTCCAGAGTCTCTCTGCCATAAGACACGTACTGCTTTAACCTATAGGGACAGATTTTTTCCACATAGTTTTTCCAGTACTTTAGACTATGTCCTTTAGCTTCCAAGTTGAGTTTGGTAAAAACAGCTTTAGCCTTAGATGCAGTCCAGGTGTGAGTTTTTAGATCCAGAATGAGGTAATCTTCTCCATCATAACCAAACTGCATGTGTCCTTTAGTTTTGCCGTCTTTATCATATTCACACCCCAACATCAGCTGTGCCGTGTGAACGCCTGCAGAAACACAAACTGATTACTATGATAAGGTGAAGTCCATTGATCATGTCACTTTCTACACACCCAAACCTTTTATGCTTTTTATCCTCACACGATATTTATATTCACACACACAGACACGCATTTCTTTCTGTCACGATCTTTGTGAGGACTTCATATTGACATAATAATTGCTGTAGCTAATTAATGCTACACCTACTACTAACCCATGACCTTAACCTCCGTAACCGAAAGCAAATATTTTTTACCCTTTTTTTTCAGAAGAAAGCTGCAGGTTCTGGAATAAAGCCATTTTCCCCATGAGGTAAAATGTCACATTTTTCTATCCTTGTACCAACTACACACACACACACACACACACACACACACACACTTCCACATCAGAAATATTCAGTCCCCCAAAGAAAGTAAGGATTTAGAACTTTAAACTTTTCAGCAGAGCAAAATCTTACTTTAAATTAAGTCTTTCTCAGGTGAATGATACAGCAAAATGAACAGTATCTTCCCCATAGGGAATAATGTAAACTGAATTAATCCAATTCAGACCCCCAGAAAATCCTGTATAAAGCCGCATTAATATTATTAAGGGTGTTGTACTACATACTTAAACACATCCATCTACACAAAAAAAAAAAAAACAATAATTATATTAAATACATTAAAACATAACAATACTCATCACATAACACTCTGTAATCACTCTAAGTATTATCAGGGTTCTCACTATATTCCTTTTTGGTTGGCTGTTATCACTAACCTTTTTAGGACCCATATGACTTGTTTGCAATACGAAATAACTTACACATTTTTTAAAAACCCAAGAAAGTCTACAGAGGATTTTCACAGAGATCTGCACTGAGTGAGAGATACTGTCAGATTGACATGGTGCTCCTGTACTTCAGCGCCAAGTACCAAACTAATGACAAGTGCTGAAACAATTTTTTTCTACAAATATGCCCAAATAGGACTGTCTTCTGTCAGTTTGGACCAAATGGGACAGCGGGTCAGAGTGCCCATACTAAAACCTGTCACCACAGAAAGCACCTACAATAGAGTCTTAAAGATCCATCACACCTTGATGAGTCAGAGCTGCTTTGGTATCACACAGAGGACAGCATATTAGGCAGGTGTCCATGATTTGATAATCTGAGTGTTTTACCTCAGCCTGAAGAGATTCATTACACCAGAGAATCTTAAGAGAAGGATTTACTGAACAATAATGGAGTGAATCTGAGTCATGAGCAAATTCATTAAGGTCTCTCAGAAAGTCACATTTTCCTTTGATAAATACAGCTGACTTTGGGAAGCTATTTGCTGATATAATTCAGTCAGTCTTCACTCCAGATGAGTGTAATTGTGAATCTCAGCAGCAGCAACGGCACGGCATAAACAACTAGTGCATGTAGTAACTGATACTTATTTATTATTACTGACCTGCTCACAAAGAACCAATTGTTCACAAACTGAACATTTGTAGCTGAAAACTAACTTGTTCCAACAATTACAAAGGTTGCTCACAGGCCCTTGGTTAAAAAACATAATTTTTAAAAAATAATGTATGTTTTATAGTTTGTTTTAAATATTGCATATGCTTTTAAACCATTATCTGGCTATTTATAGAACTAACAAGAATTTCTATTATAAGTTTAAGCCTATAAAATCAATTTTCAAAGTATTTTCACTGAGTTGTAAGATGTAGTACAGATGATATTGTGATAAAAGCTCTGAGTCTCACCTTTGGTATGATTAAAGCGCTCCATTACATCAGCCATATTTACTTTAAAGTCGTTTTGATAAGTTTGTACATCATGGGCGTGTATTGTTCAAAAGTTTGGAATATCAGCTTCGATCTTCTTTATCCACTGTTTTTGGAATGGACTTCATGAGATCGCTGTCATAATACACTTACAGCCAGAGTTGTTTCTACCCGGAAGATTTAGTGATGAATTGATACAGCAGAGCTTTTCCCACTCCTTTTCCGGCAAACCACGCCCCCTGCTGTACGTTGGCCGGGCCGCTGTGTTTTAATCTGGTTAGCAGTGGTTAGCCTTTAGCACCATTCTTATGGCGCCAAAATAGGGCCAAAAGTTCTGAGAATCAAAAACCAGAATTCGTAACCAAGAAATGACATTTCGTAATTGAGAAAACTATTATTAATATTGAGAGTTATAAAATCAGGTCTGTAAACAAAATATTTCTGTATTTAATCGTCCATTTTGTGTTTTGTATTCTTTAAGAATCCGTTTTCGCTTTCGCTGCGCCTTTTCTCAGTTGCGCTTCTCTCAGTCTCGCTTTCGCCTCAAAAAGTTTCTTGCTTGGACTTTTGGCCCCGATTAGCTCATTCTACACACCCCTCTACGTCAGCGAAAGCGCGCCAGTTTTTTTCCCCGATTGGAAAATGCGGGTCGGAAAACGGGTAAGATGTGAGTTTGTGTTTCCTCATATCAGTTCGTTTTAATGATGATGTCTTTTAGTAATGCACAGTTCCTCATAGAGGCTTAGAGCCAGACTGCTAACTGGTTACTCTAATTAGTGCTAACGTTACTAAGCTCAATCGCTCTGTGGAGTTTGATAGTAGATCTGGGGGGTATTTCAGAAAGCAGGTTTAGTGAAAACTCAGAGTAAGTTGACTCAGAGTTTACGGATACTCTAGGTTTCCGGTTTCACAAAGCAAGTTCAGCGTAACTTGGAGTCAGTTACTCCAGCAACATACTCCGTGAAGCTAAGCTGCTCGCTAGCAGGTTTACTTAAACCAACCCTGAGTTCATCCTCTTCTCTACCTGAAGCCGGTAGACTGAAGGTAGTGTGAGAAATGGCGTGTCCCTTTCTCGAAGAGCCAGTGGATATTGAGGCACAAATACTACGTACTACTCTCCATCGGGAGAGGCTGATCAGACCCCGCTGTAATGTTTCCTCGTCCCTCGTTTCTAAGCACAGTCGATCATTTCTAGTAACAATCTTCTCCGCTCTCAATCGCTCATATGACACTCCGTGGACACGCCCTGAGTTCGGAGCAAATTCTTTGTGTTGCGCTCCAGGTTTTTGCCAAGGGGGGTTTTCTATACAAAATCAGTGATGCTGAGCATATTCTAAAGCAGCCGTCTGTCGGGCTGTCAGAAATGTGACTCTTGTATTAAAACGGTTACTATAAATCTTTGTGGTGAGCCTAAGCCTGATCAAAGAAGAATCCCACAGAATTTCAGGTATCAGTCTAAACAACAAGAAATTAATTTAGTATCAAGCTTTGAGACTTGAATCAGTTAATATGATTTTAATATTAATATGATTTTAGGGTTTCCAAGTGTGATTTGCCGCATAGATGGCGCTCTCTGCTAAATGAAGGAGATTAAGTGAATAGGAAGTTTTCCCACAACATTAATGTGCAGGTAGGCCCAAATAATAGCATTTTGCATTACAAATGAAATACAATTCACAATACAGACACTGCAGTTAATTACTGTTCTGCGGTGTGAAGGTCATATGTGATACAGCCCACATCATCAGCAACATGGAAGCCAAGTGGCCTGGGTCTGTGCCTGACTTGTAAAGTTTTCATGAGTGTACAGTGAGTGCTAGATTTGCCCATGGTGAATACATACAGTACATATAACCATATCCTCTCATAATCAATATTTAGTTCTATTTGCCACTGATAATTTAAACTGTATCCTTGTATTATCTATCATAGGAGAGTTTGATGATTACAGACAGAAGGTTCCCCTGCCAGCCCTATATGCTGACCCCTTGCCCTGACCCTGAACCTGGCCAATAGCAATATTATAACTCGGCTCACTGCAGGACATGAGCCAGGGTAGAGATGAGCATTGGGGATCTCAGTGACTGGTGATCAGACAATGTCCCACTCATCCAGTGACCAATCCTGATATAAATCCTGACCACACTGCTGATGCAGGAGAAGAGCAGTGAGAGACACAATCTGCTACCATCATTACTGATTAGCCTATCACCTCCCCAGTGTCAAATAAAAACACTATGTCTGTCTTTTTATGAAGTCTTCATTTCCTGCAAGTACAAATGCAGTACAGAGGTTAATATCTTGCTCTTAAAACAAGTAAAATCATCCACCTGTGGGCACCTCATCCACCTTTAACTGATGTTCCACCAGCTGTATTTCCATTATTGTCTTTTATATATGCAGCCTTGTGTGATCCATTTCTAAATTAGATTTTTCAATTTGTTTCTAAAAATACACCTTTTATGGGGAGCTACAGGAACACAGAAAAATGACATTGAATATCACAGTGCTAGGTCTAAGTCATGGGCCAATTCTGAATCACATCTTACTGAGGTACATTGTGCTGTGGAGGTGGATGGACCTTTTTCTAGAATGTAATTTCCAGCAGCACTCTGTATGATCAACTGTTAGATGTGATTTTCAAGGTGTAAACCTCAGTAGGCCTCTCTGTACCTTCCCTCTCTGTGGCAGCTGACAAGGCTTCCTCATTACCTTCCTGCAATACAAATGAACAACTTTCTGTGGAGTATTGAAAGTACTTACATCTGCATGGAGCTCTGTTATGGCTCCACCAGATTACACCAACAGTAACTGGTAGAAAATGGAGAAGACTAGACAGTTAAATTATAGTTTTATCTAATTTTACTGATTTGAACAGGACAATGTACCTAACTGGACTTTTGTTTCTACAACAGTGTGCATCACAGTTTTTCAGATATGTAACTTTGTGCCACCATGAAATATGAAGAATCTGGAAAGGTAACAGCAGTCAATTACAAAGAATTGTTTTGCTACAAGAAAATCTGTGTGCCAAGTTGTGTCTAGTAATGGATGGGTGGCATCACTGATCCCACAGTGGCAAAGTGATGAATATACATAAGTTTATATCCTTAATTTGAATGACTACCCTCTTCCGTAGGCCACTGGGTCCTGGGGTGTGGCTGGGTCAGATGAGCTTCCTCCAGGGATGCCTTCAGCAACAGGTCACCCAGTGTTTTGAATGAGGGCCATCTTTTCAGCCTCTGTGAGAGGAGGTGTTGGACCCCCACCTGTTTTTTGGCCCTCACCCTTTTTCTATTGGCTATAATGGAGGTCAAATTTGAACACATCCAACATTGAACAAATTGGGAGACTTGTATGTATAAAGGCATGTAGGTGTTGCTTTCAAATAAATAATATGAAATACTGTCAGTGTTGGAATGGCTGAACAATTTACTCTTTTTCTCTCTTAGGGAATTTCACTAGCTACTTACATATATGACATAACCACTGAGTATTATTTAATTAAAGCAGATCAGTGATGAACATGTAGCTTTGGAAATTCACACTGTTATCAAGGATGCATAGTTGTTGTTTGTTTGTGTTTTTTTAGGCTTATGATACAACACTCATTCCAACTTAACCTTATCACGTTTTAAATATTTCCATGATACAAATGTTTCTTTACAGACACAAATATACATATATAAAAAACTGGCGCGCTTTCGCTGACGTAGAGGGGTGTGTAGAATGAGCTGGGTTGTCATTGAGTCATTGGCTTGACTTCAGCAGCCAATGACTGACTAGATCCCGCCCACCCGTAAAATCGGGGCCAAAAGTCCAAGCGAGAAACTTTTTGAGGCGAAAGCGAGACTGAGAGAAGCGCAACTGAGAAAAGGCGCAGCGAAAGCGAAAACGGATTCTTCAAGAATACAAAACACAAAATGGACAATTAAATACAGAAATATTCTGTTTACAGACCTGATTTTATAACTCTCAATATTAATAATAGTTTTCCCAATTACGAAATGTTATTTCTTGGTTACGAATTCTGGTTTTTGATTCTCAGAACTTTTGGCCCTATTTTGGCGCCATACATTCTTACCTAGCTTCATTAATTAACAAATTACATATTTGAATCAACAACAACAACAAAAAATAATGAAAACATGTACTAGAAAGAAATGTACTGTGATTTTTCTGCTTATTTTTTCTCACTTATGTGACGAGATGAAGTGACAAATCTGAATCATCGATTGTTTTACGTCCCTATTTATGAACTTAAAGAACCTTTCAATGTTCTGTCTCCTTTTTTGATTTATTAGGATGATTAAGTTCCTTTGTAACATAAACACATGTAACATAGTAATGTGTGAATATTATAAAGCAGACTGTTCACATTTTAGCTCCTAGCATTTGTCATTATACATCCACAAGACCTTAGCGTGGAGGGCCCGAGACTTTCTTCATCCTCAGTCAAAAGTTTAACTGAAATAATAAACTTGGAATTTATTTTTGCTTTAATTTGAGATCTAATTCGATTAACGTTCACACTGAGAGTAGCTCCATAATGTTTTACACATATTTTCTTTCTTCAGTAGCTGAGTTCTGCTGAGTTAGCTTGTTAGATTAAATCTGATTTACATCATGTTTATTATTAACAGGAGAGAGAAGTATTTACATTCGCACGTGTTTGTTTGAGAGCAACTGTAATTTTACAGAGGTGTTTTACTGTACTGAAATAAAAATCACTAATAAATTCATTAAAATAACTAAATGAGTTGTTTTATTTGATCAGCTATTTACATTGATTAATCAGCTATTATGGATATATCCAAATATATCATATATATGATATCATAGCACCCATAGCATTTCCATCATACAAAGGATCTAATACTAAGGTGTCAATAAGGTGTAGTTGATATCATCTAAAAAATCTTAACACATGCTTCATGCCCTTTTCTATTAGAGGTCAACGTAGAGGCTCAGGAAGTAGAGGAGGAAGAGGTGGTATCTTCCTCAGAGGCTGTAAAACAGTAAAAGATTTTTCATTTCCAGAAGGAAATTACTTAAACAATGAACGCTGTTAATATTCACTAAGTATTAAAATATCACAAATGACAGAAGAGTTTAATTAAATAAATATTTAAATTATTGTTATTGTTTGTAATTGACTGGTCTGCATCAATCCCTTGCATTCATATCAGGGCACCTCTAGAGAGGATCTATGAAAATGTAATTACATTATTTTTAATGTATAAATACAAAATAGTTTAACAAACAGTAAAAAAAAACGTACATGTGCTTGGTTTGAGTGGAACGAGGGTGAAGCCTGACAGAGAGATAATGGATGGCGGTTATTATTCATACTGTGTAAGATCTACTTTATGGTGGAACTGAAGTTCTACTGAAAATTAATTATTAAACATTTGTGAACTGTACTGCTGTAAATACGTCTTATCTACTCACCCAAAAATGCCATCCTTCCTTCCTTATGAAAAGGTTTCTTCCATATGATAATACCAGCAGCACAGGCAACAAGAACAATGAGACCAACCACTGCACCAACAATGTTAGCAATCGGTACTCCACCTGATCCTCCATCTGATCCTCCACCTGATTCTACATCTGATCCTCCATCTGGATCAGCTTTAATCAGTACAGTCTCAGGATTTCTCTTCCACATCTATAAATCTGGAGTTGATTTTATGAAAGTGTTTCTCTTACCTCTCAGGATTCGTCTCTCTCTCACTTTCAGCACCAAGTCCTCCTTCAGGCTGCTGTGTTTAATCACACAGGTGTATTCGTGTTTCTGCAGATCCTCAGGTGAGACTTTCAGAATGCTTCTCTTCTGGAAGCTTCCATCCTGGTTGGGTAACGTCTCTCTGAGCTCCACGTCCTCAATCAGGTCCTCTCCATCCTTCTGCCAGGACATCATCACTCCACTGGGGAAGAAACCTGTAGCATGACACACCAGCTCTGGAGAAGACGAGAACTTCTGGAACACGGACGCCTCAGGAGGAACTGCAGAGAGAGAAAGATATGTCTCGCCACCAGAGGTCAGTGTCACTGGTTTATTGAATATTTGTTACTTATACTAGTTTTTAGTTTTTGCTCATTGTAATCTAATCTGTGTTTTCTTGGTGGTCTAACCCGTTTTGGATCTCACAGATCATACACTCTACCTTTCCTCTCCAGAGTCTCTCTGCCATAAGACACAAACTTCTTTAACCAATCGATACAGTTGTTATCCACATTGTTCCTCCAGTACTTTGCACTATGTCCTGTAGCTTCTAAGTAGAGTTTTGTAAAAACAGCTTTAGGGTTAGCTGCAGTCCAGGTGTGAGTTTTTAGATCCAGAATGAGGTAATCTTCTCCATCATAACCAAACTGCATGTTTCCTTTAGTTTTGCCGTGTTCATCACATTCACACCCCACCATCAGCTGTGCTGTGTGAACGCCTGCAGAAACACAAACTGATTACTGTGGTAAGGTGAAGTCTGTTGATCATGTCACCTTCTGCACACCCAAACCTTATTATCTTCATCAGATATTCATATTTACAAACACACACACATACATTACTTTGTCTCACTATCTTTGTAAAGCCTTCCCATAATCATCACTGTAGCTAATTAATTCTACACATACACCTACCCATAACGTGACTCTTGTGGTTATTCAAACAAAAGGTGTTGTTCTGGAATAAAGCCGTTATCCACATCAAAATGTCCCCACAAGGTAAAAATATCTGATTTTTCTATCCTGTGGGCACCACACGTGCACGAACGTGAGCGCACACACACACACACACCACACACACACACACACACACACACACACACACACACACACTTCCATATCGGAAATTTTGGAATCTTGTCCCCACAATCAAGTATGGAGGTGGGTCAGTCATGATGTGAGGATGTATTAGAGTTGCAGTCTTGACTGTGTGACTGACATCATGGATTCAGAAATACTACATACTATGTGTACTATATAGTACTATGTAAACAGAAATACTAAGTCATATTGAGGAGGAATGTTAAGTATTCTGTCGTAACCTTGAACCATGGTGATAACTGGACTCTCCAGCAAGAGAATGATCAAAATAAAGCTGGTCAGGAGAGCTATGATTAAATTAGATGAGATTAGATTAAACTGTATTGCCATTACACATGTACAGGTACAATGCAACGACATGTAGTTTAGCATCTAACCAGAAGTGCAATAGGCAGAAAGTGTGGAATGTACAATAGTTGCAGTATGTTCATATATAGGCTATTGGCTATGAACGCTATAGATATATATACAGATGGAATCATTTACAATTTAAATTACAATGGAAGAGATGGGTATAACTATGTATAACTAAGTATGTACAGTATATGCAGAACATGTCAAAGGTATAATATACAATTATACAGCTATGTACAGTTTTAAAAGTCACATGTACATATGATCCAGGAGAATGGAGTGCAGTCAATATCCAGAACGTAGGTATGCTGTTACGTGGTGCACAGTGGCCGCTAGTGGCCACTGTTATCCCCCGTGCGGTCTACTACCTTCCCAGCAGTCTGGGAATTCCGCCAAGCTGACAGTAGAGGCCAGTATTGGTTCAGCTTTGGCTCGGGATCCTCAGACCGTGCGATCGTGCCAGTGTCACTTGATTACGGCACGATTGTACACACCTGTCAGTGGCTCTATTTAAGAGCTTTGTTTGGCGTCGCACCATCGCCTTCCATCCTACTGATTCCCGTGGCGCCTGTCACAGGTCTTTGCTGTGCTTAGGGATGTTACGGGTTTTTTTGTGTTTAAGAGACTTTCAGGGGTCTCGTTCGCGCTGTCGCTTCGGCGCGGTCGGTGTTAGGAACTTTGGTAGACTGGGCCCGCTTTAGGGGCTCAGCCTGAGTACGAATCAGGAGATTCGGAGGTAATCCAAGGCGTAGATTTAGCATAGGGTCAGAACCGGCCTGTAATCGCGCTTTTGCCCATTCACGGCTCCGCTTCGGCGTATTGAGGTGCGCTCGCCCCGGCGCCGCGTGCCCCCGCGTGCCCCTCGCCTCTACCCCCTCACTCTGTGCTCTCAGCCTCGGATCCGAGCGGCAGGCCGGTGCCCCGCTCCTGTCCATTTTAAGCACATCCGATTCATGCTGTGGTATGCACACAGAACCGTGAATTGCATCGTGCTGCTTCTGAGACTATAAACACGGTCTCTGAAGCCCGCACAGCGTGTCACCGCTCTCACGCTCAGGCTGCGTGGCGGTGTTCAAGGCAGTCCTGATTCTGTGTTGAGAGCGATTCAGAGAGAGAGCGCATTCGCCGCTTGCACGGTGCTCAGCTCGTGACTCTGAGCGCTTTCGGCTTGTTGGTTTCCAGCTCTCTCTGTCAGCGCTATCTGGTGCCTTATCCCCGATTTCGGTATTAATTTGTTACGGTTCGCCATGCGAACACGATGGCGAATCGTGAGGGCAAAAGAAAAGGAATATTAGGACCCAACAGCAGTCAGCTCCAGATGGTAGTAATGAACTGAAATGAATAAAATAAACGAAACGGCAAGTAAAGCCCTACAAAATAAACAACAGACAAAGAATAACGTAGGGTTTTGTGTGTGTCAGCGAAGCTGCCGAATCTGCGAGCAGACGCGAACACACAAAGCACACGAATGCGCCTACAGGAGCAGCGCTGGAATGCGCGGCTGCTTACACGCACTTATACTGCGCTTTACCTGAGAAATACTTCCCTAGACGAAAGGGGAAGCAGCGCTGGAATGCGCGGCTGCTTACACGTACTTATACTGCGCTTTACTGAGAAAAACTTAACTAAAAGGAAAGGGGGGCAAGCAGTACGCTTTGGATATGAGCGGCTGTCTTATACGCCCACTAACTGCGCGTTTAAATGAGAAAATACTTCCCTAGATGGAAGGGAAGCAGCGCTGGTGGATTATGCGCGGCTGAGTACATCGGATTTATACTGCGCTTTAACTGAGAAATACTTCACAAGACTAAAGGGGAAGCAGCGCAGGAAAGCAGGGCTTTTGATTAAACGAGAGGAAAATAAATACCAAAATCGGGGAAAGAAAAGAAATACAAAAAGGCGCCAGATAGCGCTGAGAGAGAGCTGGAAACCAACAAGCCGAAAGCGCTCAGAGTCACGAGCTGAGCACCGTGCAAGCGGCGGATGCGCTCTCTCTCTGAATCGCTCTCAACACAGAATCAGGACTGCTTTGAACGCAGCCACGCAGCCTGAGTGTGAGAGCGGTGACGCGCTGTGCAGGCTTCAGAGACCGTGTTTATAGTCTCAGAAGCAGCACGATGCAATTCACGGGTCTGTGTGCATACCACAGCATGAATCGGACGTGCTTGAAATGGACAGGAGCGGGGCATCGGCCTGCCGCTCGGATCCGAGGCTGAGAGCACAGAGTGAGGGGGTAGAGGCGAGGGGCACGCGGGAGCGCGCAGCGCCGGGGCGAGCGCACCTCAATACGCCGAAGCGGAACCGCGAACGGGCAAAAGCGCGATTACAGGCCGGTTCTGACCCTACGCTAAAACTACGCCCTGGATTACCTCCGAATCTCCTGATTCGTACTCCGGCTGAGCCCCTAAAGCGGGCCCAGTCTACCAAAATCCCTAACACTGACTGTGCCGAAGCAACAGCGCGAATGAGACCACGAAAAACCGAAAGTTCATTTAAAAACACAAAAAACCGTAACGTCCCTAAGCACAGCAAACACCTGTGACGGGCGCCACGGGAATCAATAGCATGGAAGGCGATGGTGCGACGCCTGTCAGTGCCAAACAAAGCTCTTAAATAGAGCCACTGACAGGTGTGTGCAATCGTGCCGTAATCAAATGACAGGCACGATCGCATGGTCTGAGGATCCCGAGCCAAAGCTGAACAAATACTGGCCTCTACTGTCAGCCTGGCAGAATCCCCAGACTGCTGGGGAGGTAGTAGACCGCACTGGGGATAAACAGTGGCCACTAGCGGCCACTGTGCACCACGTAACATAATTTCCTTTCGTTTAATCAAAGCCCTGCATTCTCATTCTCACCCTCTCCGGTAAAGAGGAGTATTTCTCAGTTTAAACACAGTAGAAGTGCATGTAAGCAGCCGAGCTTTCTAGCGCTGCCTCCTCTCCGGTAAAGAGGAGTATTTCGCCCCGCCTTTTGCTGCCCCTTTCAGCGGGTTCCTGAGCTTTGTGTGTGCGTGCGTGATCGCAGATTCGGCAGTTTCGCTGACACACACAAAGCATCACTTAATTCCCTGTCTGTTGTTTATTTGTATTGCTTTAATTATTGTTTCATTCATTTCACTCATTTCATTTCATTACTACCATCTGGAGCTGACTGCTATTGGGTCCTAATATCCCTTTCTTTTGCTTTCACGATTCGCCATCGTGTTCTCTTGGCGAACCGTAACAGAATGGTGCGACCAAACCAGTACCCAGCGTCAGCTCCTGGGACTTCTTTCAAGGAAGTCCCCACCTCTCGTTCCCATCGTCGGCTATCGCTCTTTGGGTCTCGTTTGGCTCTTGGGGGTCCCTCCTTCGGCTCCGATCGGGTTGGGGACTTGGTTTGCCGTCTCGACCCCCCTGGGTCACGCAGACCTTGCCGTGGAAGGCGTAGCGCCCCCCACGGTACCCAGCAAGCATTGCTAGCTTCTCCAGTATATCTGGATCCGGAGTTTAGCCCCGCTGAAGCTCCCAACCCTCCCCGGTTGGAGAATTCCATCCGCACTAGTTCCCCATTGTCCGAACCACCCCGTGTGTTTGACATAACCCAGGGGACTCGGTCCGTGCACGAGTATGTGGAGGAATTCAGTGTTGCAGCCAGAGAAAGCGGTCTGGGTGACCTGCTGCTCATGGCCGTTTTTGAAAGAGGTCTTGATGATAGACTGGAGCATGAACTTCTGCCATTCCTTCCCGCCGCCTCCCTGGCCGCATTGTGCGATCTGGCCATTCGCACGGATGCGCGTATCCGATCCGGAACCACGGAGACTGAGGCATTCGTGTGCTTCCAGCAATCACCCCCGCTTACTGGCCCGTTAAGCTCTGTACCTGGACTGTTAGCGCCACCTAGCATCGCTCCAGGGCATCCTCTTTGTCTCAACTCCATCCTTGAGAATTTGAGTTCTGTAAGCAAACAGCTTGCTCTGCTCGGCTTGGTACCTGACTTCAACGTGGATACCAGTAACGTTCTTGAGCAACTGCGCTCTGTTCAAGAGCTCGACGTGTTCATAAGCCCCGCATCAGGCCAGTCAGACCCCGTCCCTGAGCCTATGGCACCCCCTGGCCCTGTGCCTGGGGCCGCCGCGCACGCAACCCTCGTGTTCGAGCACAAAGACTCCACGGTGAGGCAGTTGGCGCTGCCTGGCCCTGTACAGGAGCCCCATGTGCCTTTCAGCCCCGTGTGTGAGCACATCGGCTCCACGGGGAGGCTCACAGCGCAGCCGGGCCCCGTTCACGAGCGTACTGACGGCTCAAGCTGGAAGGGCGAGCGTACAGCGCCCCCCAGCTGTGAACCTGAGCAACTACGCTCCGTTCCTGAACTCGCCGTGCCCGTTGACCCCGTGCCTGGGCACCCGGCGCTGCCCAGTCTCGAACCCGAGCTACTACGCTCCGGTCCTGAACTCGCCGTGCCCGTTGACCCCGTACCTGTGCACCCAGCGCCGCCAAGCTGTGAACTTGAGCAACTACGCTCCGTTCCTGAACTCGCCGCGCCTGTTGACCCCGTACCTGGGCACCCGGCACCGCCCAGTCTTGAACCCGAGCTACTACGCTCCGGTCCTGAACTCGCCGTGCCCGTTGACCCCGTACCTGGGCACCCAGCGCCGCCAAGCTGTGAACTTGAGCAACTACGCTCCATTCCTGAGCTCGCCGTGCCTGTTGACCCCGTACCTCGGCCCTCGCCGCCGCCCAGTCTTGAACCTGAGCTGCGTCGCTCCGTCCCTGAGCGCGCCGCGTTCGTAAGCCTGGTATTTGGACACCCGGCACCGCCCAGCTCCGAACGTGAACAATTGTACTCTATGCTTGAACAGCTAGTGCTGTCTGGCTCTACGCCTGGGGTCGTCATGCTTGTAAGATCCATGCCGTGCTTCGCCCCTGAGCTCAAGCTGGGTCGCGCATGTGGCACGACCCGCACCGGCCTTTCTTTTGATTCCCCCATTGGGGCTGGCCCTGTAGGCTGGCGCCCCCCCGTGTCCCAGACGCTTAACCCTGAGCGTGTGCGACAGGCCAGGGGGGATATTGGTCACATTTGGGGGCGGCCGGACGCCGCCCCTCGGGGGGGTACTGTTACGTTGTGCACAGTGGCCGCTAGTGGCCACTGTTATCCCCCGTGCGGTCTACTACCTTCCCAGCAGTCTGGGGATTCCGCCAAGCTGACAGTAGAGGCCAGTATTGGTTCAGCTTTGGCTCGGGATCCTCAGACCGTGCGATCATGCCAGTGTCACTCGATTACGGCACGATTGCACACACCTGTCAGTGGCTCTATTTAAGAGCTTTGTTTGGCACTGACAGGCGTCGCACCATCGCCTTCCATCCTACTGATTCCCGTGGCGCCTGTCACAGGTCTTTGCTGTGCTTAGGGACGTTACGGGTTTTTTTGTGTTTAAGAGACTTTCGGGGGTCTCGTTCGCGCTGTCGCTTCGGCACGGTCGGTGTTAGGGACTTTGGTAGACTGGACCTGCTTTAGGGGCTCAGCCGGAGTACGAATCAGGAGATTCGGAGGTAATCCAGGGCGTAGATTTAGCGTAGGGTCAGAACCGGCCTGTAATCGTGCTTTTGCCCGTTCGCGGCTCCGCTTCGGCGTATTGAGGTGCGCTCGCCCCGGCGCCGCGCGCCCCCGCGTGCCCCTCGCCTCTACACCCTCACTCTGTGCTCTCAGCCTCGGATCCGAGCGGCAGGCCGGTGCCCCGCTCCTGTCCATTTTAAGCACATCCGATTCATGCTGTGGTATGCACACAGACCCGTGAATTGCATCGTGCTGCTTCTGAGACTATAAACACGGTCTCTGAAGCCCGCACAGCGCGTCACCGCTCTCACGCTCAGGCTGCGTGGCTGCGTTCAAGGCAGTCCTGATTCTGTGTTGAGAGCGATTCAGAGAGAGCGCATTCGCCAATTGCACTGTGCTCAGCTCGTGACTCTGAGCGCTTTCGGCTTGCTGGTTTCCAGCTCTCCCTCTCAGCGCTATCTGGCGCCTTATCGTATTTCTTTTCTTTCCCCGATTTCGGTATTAATTTCCTTTCGTTTAATCAAAGCCCTGCGTTCTCATTCTCACCCTCTCCGGTAAAGAGGAGTATTTCTCAGTTTAAACACAGTAGAAGTGCGTGTAAGCCGCCGAGCTTTCTAGCGCTGCCTCCTCTCCGGTAAAGAGGAGTATTTCTCAGTTTAAACACAGTATAAGTGCGTGTAAGCAGCCGCGCTTTCTAGCGCTGCCTCCTCTCCGATAAAGAGGAGTATTTCTCAGTTTAAGCGCAGTATAAGAGCGTGTAAGCAGCCTTGCTTTCTAGCGCTGCTACCCCTCCAGTCCAAGGGAATATTTTTCAGTTAAATCCCATTTCAGCGTGTTAAAGCGGCCGTGCTTCAAGCACCGCCTCCTCTCCTGTTTTAAAAGGAGTATTTTTCAGTTAGTCTGAGCACGCCGGTGGACAGAGTTCAGTAAGGAGACAGCTCTGGGGAAGAAGCTGTTCCTCAATCTACTTGTCCAGGTCCGGAGGCTCCTGAAGCGTCTGCCTGAGGGCAAGGTGGCAGAGATACTATGAGCCAGGTAGGAGGAGTCTTTAAGAATTCTCCGTGCTCTCCGCAGGCAGCGATTCTTTTGGATGTTCTCAACTGATGGAAGTGGGATCTCTGTGATTTTCTGGGCTATTTTTACCACGCGCTGTAGTGATTTATGGTCTGCTACAGTGCAGTTTCCATACCAGACAGTAATACAGCTGGACAGGATACTCTCGATCGCACAACGATAGAAGTTCACTAGGATAGCTGGGGACAGGTGTAGTCTTCCCAGCTTTCTCAAAAAAAAGAGACGCTGGTGAGCGAGCCTTCTTGACCAGACAGGAACTTGAAGCTGGTAACACGTTCAACAGCTGTCCCGCAGATGTAGATGGGGTCTTGGGTGTCACCTTTCTTCTTCCTGAAGTCTACGATGAGTTCTTTTGTTTTTTTGGTGTTGAGAAGCAGGTTATTGTCAGCACACCATGAGGTCAGATGCTCCACTTCCTCTCTATAGGCCGTCTCTTCGTTGTTGCTAATGAGGCCAATCACCGTGATGTTGTCAGCAACCTTGATCATGGTGTTAAATTCATGAAAAGTCCTGCAGCCGTGAGTGAAGAGGGAGTAAAGAAATGGACTCAAGTGCAGTTAGCTCGGTGGTTAATAAACACTGCGTCCTCTTCGAACGCGATCGGGGAATTAAATCACCCAATCACGGCAAGGGGGGGCAACGGCGTGAGGAAGAGACGGCGGGAGCACAGCTCAGAGCTGCCTCAGCGGCTTGGTAGATGTAAAAATAAACAATAAGCTGACCCTGCCCTACCCAGGACCCTAGCTTTACCGAGCTGGCTCCTTTTTTCATCTAAAATACCTGAATAGGAAAAGTAGCGGTGGCACCGTTACTCTTCTGTCAGTTTGGACCAGATGGGACAGCGGGTCAGAGTGCCCATACTAAAACCTGTCACCACAGAAAGCACCTACAATAGAGTCTTAAAGATCCATCACACCTTGATGAGTCAGAGCTGCTTTGGTATCACACAGAGGACAGCATATTAGGCAGGTGTCCATGATTTGATAATCTGAGTGTTTTACCTCAACCTGAAGAGATTCATTACAGCAGAGAATCTTAAGAGACGGATTTACTGAACAATAATGGAGTGAATCATGAGGAATCATTCCCTCATGATGCATGAGAAAATGATTCACTACTTCAAACACTTTCGATAAGAGACAAGTTAATGGAATGAAAGATTCAGACAGTTCTCTCATAAAATCTCTTTTTCTTTAATAAATACAGCTCACTAAACCTATTTTAAAATTCTAATTCATTTTGAAAGTATTTTCACCGAGTTGTAAAATTTTGTGTGAGTACAGAAGATACTGTGATAAAAGCTCTCAGTCTCACCTTTGGTATGATTGAAGCGCTCCATTACATCAGCCATAGTTACCTTAAAGTCGTTTTGATAAGCCTGTACCTTCTGGCTGTGTAACTTCCAGTAGTTTGGAACATAGACGTCGATTTTCTTTATCCACTCCATTTTTGGAATGTATTTCTTGAGATTGCTGTCATAGTACTCATAGATCTCTCCATCCACCACACCAACCAAGGTGTATTCTGGGAAATTGATTCCTCCTGTAACTGCAGTGTGGAAAAACTGCAAAGAGTGGGAGTCTATAAAAATAAAGCAAAATAATGTATTATTTTCTGATTATGTGAAGGGGCAAACAATTTTTTTGTAACAAAAGTGAATAATTTCTTTATCACAGGTGAAACTGAATATCTTTATTGTAATTGCACAAGCACAACGAGATTGTTTGCATCACCCTTACTAGAAAGAAAATAAATGCATTAGAAATACTGTACAATGTAGGCAATGTGCAAATATAGCAGTCAAGTACAGAATTATAAAGTGTCTGCCAGTGTGAAATAGTGCAACAGAATAAATGTGCAAAGTTGCAGCAAAAATAGAAAGAAATCCAACAGAAATGACAGATATTCTGAAACACAATTTGTGAAAATAATTCTTCATACACTTTACTTAATACTTTACATACTTTAATTTCACTTTGAATAACTTAAACCTGGAGGTATCTCTGTGAGTTTAACACCACTCAGTTTTATTATATCACATCAAATTGTACAATTTATAACAGCACAATTCACAACTCTCATTAATAACAAGATAAATATTCGTGGTTTATATTCTAATCTCACTGTCTAGTTAAAGCTGAATAAATTTGTTTCACCACTGTAAAAAACAATGCATTTTTTAAAATTGGATATAATTACTATTGAATATACCTTATGTTCTTATTTATAAAACTATTATTTATAGAGAACAACTGTATAAAACACTGTGACCTGTGACTTCACGCTACTACAAATCACAGAACAAGTATTATTATGAACGTGCCACAGTGTTTCTGTCCTGAGCTTACCTGCAGATAAACACTGAGAAAATGAGAGAAAAACCACAGCTTTCATCATAACGCTGAACTGGTCCATCTGTTACTGTAGAGTTTTACCGAAGAACATATCAAACAAAACGAAATGCGTTTAAAGCTTTAATACTTCCTTGTAAAGTTATGAGGAAAGCTCCACACCTGTCACCTTGTTACTACTGACGTATAACGTTGCCAGGTCCGTCAAATAGCATCAATACTCCAATGTGTATGTGCTGTAAATCTTACACAGTTTTTAACTGTTCACACATGCAGGACTTTAATAAACGGTGTCCCCGGTAGATTTTTTGCTGGTTTTACTGGGGGATCACTCACTTTACAACCAAAGTATAACATAACATGTCCAGCTGTGTTTCTGCAGGTCTAGGTTTGTGTTTTCAAAAAGAAGCTATTGCACGTCACAAACAATGAAAATACCTGTGATTTTATCTGGAATGCTGTAGATCACCGATATTCAATAGCTAATGATATATGAGTATATTGGAGCAAAAGAAAAAAAAGACAAAAACAAACTATGGCTGATAAAGAATTATGAAAACATCACTGGATACAGTACATAAAAATACATAATAAACAGGGGATGTGTGTTTTGGGTCTTTTTGCATTGGAAAAATTCTTTGTTCACCAGTGTTTCGATGCCCAAAAAAAATGGACCTGGTAACCTTGTGGGAGGGACGTTATAGTGATCAGATTATAGCCAATCAGAATTTAGGACTCAATTTAATACTCAAATTTAGGACTCAAACATATCACCAGTTGCTATGTGCTTTGCTGCGATCGTTTTAGGGAAGCAGAACATGACTTACTGGTCTCTCACAGGTAAGATAGTGTAGTGTTTCCCATATACTGATTTATATATCAACAGTGATCACCACATATTGATTATCTGTTTTATTATTTAAGATGGGTAAAATCATTCCACTGTAAAGCTGCATTCAGTGCATCCTTACCCCCCCCCCCTGTCTGTGTTGGTTTTTGTGTGCTAATTGCTGGTAATGTGCATTCAACATGGCACCTTTTTATTTCATGATATCTGAGGCTTTTCTTCTGTAGTTCCTGTGATGACTGGCATGGATGTGGCACCACACTGGAAACAGATCAGACCCTTGTCTGACTTTTCTTGGTGGTGGACGTAATGTACATTGCCTATATTTCAGAACTCTACGTAGTGCATGGAATGCCCAGTAGAATGCCACCTGAGAGTAAGCAGAATACGTAAGAAGAGAAAATGTATGTATAAATATAAAAGAAGCCTGTATTTACCTCTCTCTCTCTCTCTCTCTCTCTCTCTCTCTCTCTCCAGTATTTGATGGATCTTTTTTGGATTTTCAGTAGTAGAGGAAATCTGCCCAATTCTGCTCTACATGCATTATGTGTCGTATTTTTGTGAACTTCTAGAATTATTTTGCAGAATTCAGTGTGCAGGAACTTCTTAGGGTTGTCCAGGTTGAGACCGGGGGCTGCAGAACGCTCCAACATGGAGGCCAATTCGTTAATGTAAATGTTAAATAGTGTTGGACTTAGGCAGCAGCCCTGTCTCACTCCACGCTCCTGAGAGATGGTCCTTTTGTTGCCAATTTTTATGCCACATTTGTTGTTTGTGTACATGGATTTTATGATGTCATATGTTTTACCTCCTACACCACTTTCTAGAACTTTATAAAATAAGCCTTGGTGCCAAATGGAGTCAAATGCTTTTTGAAAATCTATAAAACAAGCAAAGATGTGATTTTTCTTTTGGTTTACATATAGGTCAGTTAGTGTGTGTAGGGTGTAAATATGATCTGTGGTGCGGTGATTTGGTATAAATCCAATTTGACTTCTACTCAGGACACTGTGTTTCATAAGGAAGCTGATCATTCTGGAGGTGATAATGCTACAGAAG